>JAZHYW010061261.1:0-13541 GCA_037355805.1 Ixodes ricinus
ACGCGAGTGTCGCTGTCGTCACGGCGTCCCAACTCACCGGCTGCTGTAGCTTCCGTGGACTGTCACAGTGGAGAGCGACCTGCAGCAGAACAGGCGTCTGCCATACACACCACAGCTGTTGGGACACCGCCAGGATCGCGACTGGCGACAGCATGACACTTCTATGACGTCATCAGGCGGAAATCGAGGGACCGCTTTTTTGGACGCGGTAAACACCCCAGTCGGAGACGCGATTCCAGGCACCATAGTTGAATCAAGGTCAGAGGAGAGAGGTGACCACCCGAATTCATTATTAGACGAGCCTAGTAAAATAAACTTATTCGCTCCTTTTAAACCACTGAGTGCAATGAAATACAAAACTCATGTGTACAAGACCTATTTTATTCTAAAATTATAGAAAATTGCAAAAACAGCGTTTTCAAAAGGGCTGAAAAAAAAATTTAAAATTTGTATAAATATAAAAAAATGTACACTCTAACCAATCCTTGATAGTTGCATTCTACATACCCTAGAACATAAGCATGCCAAATATGGCTGTGTTAGGACATTATTAAGAACAAATATCCTTGTGTGCAAACTGCGAAGTCGCCCCAAAAGTACATAAAGAAAAAAACGCGTTCGAATATTACCATAAATATGAAGTGAAGCTCTTTCGCGGCAGGGGAAGACATTTTTGTTAATATTTCTTGTGACTAATTGAAGGTGCAGAAGACTGCGATGGAGAGAAGTTGGCTAGGCTACACTTCACAACGTAAATGTGTTGGCGGGAGGCGTCACAATAAATGCCGTTTTAGGTTACTGGGTGTTCTCTAAATGCGTATCTGACTAATATTGTAATAATATTCGGTATTTATGTTATACATAAAATATGAAGATTAAAAATAGTAAAATACCATAAAAGTCGAAATTACATTTATTTTCCGCAGCATATTGCCGTTTATCGACCTGCAACTCCCATAATTTGAACCATTCTTTCCTTAAATATTTCATAAAATCATCTAAATTCTTCTCGGTCTTCATTTTTCTCATAGTGTTGTACTAAATAAGAATAACTATAAATTATTTTATATGAACTAGGAATAATAAGGTGTCGTTTTATCTGTACAGAACTTTCGATTCATTTCGTGCTTCAGGATGCCTAATTCAAGCTACGGACGTGCCTCTCGTTCGAATCACATTTTTGGTCATGTGCTTATTCAAAAACAACTCGCGTTGGACGTGCAAAAATAAGTTGTCTAACCTTACAAGAGACAAATTACACGGGCGACTCGTTCATTATGTGACACCCGTCAAAACCATTCTGACTTCGGTAAGGGCCAATTCTATATCGTTTGGTCAATCGGAAGTGCGTGTAGTTCTGCTAGAATTGGTAATCACAGTCACGCCCACGGGCTACTTCATGAGCATCATCCAGCCCACCATTTTGAGTTCTTTTAGGAGCGAAACTTACATAAGTACGACGTATCCGGCGGCGACCGGATGACGGTGGTCTCTTTGACCACGTCATTTGATGGACGGGAAGGGGTGGCAGTCAGATGAAGGTACTGCTGTATTTATCATACTATATATATAGTCAGTGATTGCAGAATGAAACGCAGCGTCTCATTAGCACTCCGCAGCCGATCAGATTGCGACATCAGACTTTAAGACACCGAAGGACCAATATGTGCGAGGAGCGTGAAAATAATCTGCCACGCTCTGCTGTTATAAAGTTATCAGTGACTATAACGCAGCATGTAATTTCCTTGGTGCGTGTTCGTGATTCTTCATCACCTGTGTTACGAACCTGCACACACAAATTAGGTCACCCTTTTTGGTACTTCGGAGTCTGGCCGCCTGGGCGGCGACACCAGCAGCTGGAACTTGCCTGTCGTTGCCGAAACTATTGGCCGCGCGTTAAGGACCGTTCACACACTTGCAACCGAGTACGACCGAGAGAGCCAAAACATGTTGAAACCTCTTCAAATTTCTTAGGCCGAGGTAACACACTGGCGCATGCTGGCGCCATCATATGCGGTGACCCTGGAACTGCATTTCGCAGACCGAAGGTTTTGCGGGATTTCCGATGGGTAAATGCGCATAATACCCTTTCAGAAAGGCTCGTTTATAACGTTGACAACAGTTTTTACGAGCCAGAAAGAAAGAATAATTTGCGAGAGAAATAGAAGTATGCCGGACCTCCAAGTTTCCACCGCTACCTGTAGATGGCCCCAGTGTGTCCTCTCGTCGTAAGAGATATTGAGAGGTTCCAAGGCACTCGGTTCTTAGAGGTCGCAAGTTTGTGAACTGGCCTTTAACGAGAAGCGTGTACGGGAATCATCGCAATGATGCCGCACGTCCAAATAGGCAGGAATACGAGGTACGTTCCAGAAGTAAGATACTAGTAAGATAGATAGTAAGATTACATTCTTTCAAAAGCTAACCGTAGTCTCGGTTATTTAAAACGTAACCTTCATTCTGCCCCATCTTTCTTAAACGACTAACATACGTCACGCTTGTTCGACCAATCCTGGAATACGCTTGCAGCCTTTGGAACCCTCATTATCATTACTTAGCTGCCTCACTGGAAGCACTCTAAAACCGAGCCGTTCGTTTAATTTTTTCTGATTACCACGTCATACCAGTGTAACTAACCTTAAAACTCGTGCCGACCTACATTCACTTGAGATACGCCGCAGGGTATCAAAGCTATGTCTTCTGCATAATTTACTACTCGCCATCACTTCACTCATCACTTCTCTCTGAACCGTTTTATGTTTCAGCCCGCATTGATAACTGATGTAAGATTAAACTTATTTCTTGTAAGTCATCCTTGTTTTTCTGCTCGTTTTGGTCATCCGCCATTGCTGACTGGAACGACTTGCCCGATAGCATTGTTTGTCAACATAATCAAGTTCTTTTTCGCCAGGATTTAGGTACTTTTTGGGGCCCTTGATGCATGTCTGCTTAAGTGTGGTTGATTTTGTAGTTTTTGTGCTCCGTACCTTTGATTTATTCTGATTTGTAACCCCCCTCTACATAATGCCCCTTGAGGATCTGTAAGGTATTTAAATAGTTAAATAAATAAATAAATAAATAAATAAATAAATAAATAAATAAATAAATAAACTTAACGATTTGTTTTTAGTTTATTAAAACGCAATATTGATCGGGAATTAAAGCATACACCGCGCATTGTGGAGGGTTGGGGGGAGGGGGGGCATCATGTGGGATTCCAGACACCGTATTGTTTGGCCCAATGTAAACCTGGCATGACGATCTCGACTGCCGTAACATATTTAGAGAAATACGAAATGCGTCAGGGTCATTTTTGGGAAAACGTCTCGCGAAACATACTATAGGAAATACCTTTTTTTAATCATTATACGGTGCGTTCCTGCCTCGTATTTTTAATAATGGCGTCACTAAGCAGACCCATGTACTTCAACAATTTGAAAGAACCGTTTTACATACGCCAAATAACTTATGAGTGCTTGGCTGAGTCGTGGTAAAGAGACGTTGCAGCCTCATTAGAAGAATTTAAATAAATTTATAAAATAAACGAATTATTTGTAAGTCGTCTCAGACGCATCTAGTAAAAAAAGCGCACCCAAAGTATGTGTGCAGAAATAATTTTGTTTTCGTCGGCCTCCTTTCACGAAAACAATTGGTCTCGGTCGCCTATACTGGTATAAATTTTTGTTTTCAAAATAATCAACAAAGCAGGAACAAAAAAAGGTGGCTACATAAGACAAATAAAACTAAGGGGTAGAGAACACCATATTTCCAACTCACAGCAAAATTACCGAGCTGCGGAAAAACCTTTTTTTTTCTTGTTCGATAAAACAAAGAAAGAAAAAATGGCAAATATACGCAACCGGAAAACAATCATCGTCATTTCTGAGCGAGCGCTATGGCCAAGAAGAGCGGGAAAACGGCCAACGAGCGCCTGATTTGCATCCTTCATTATGCGTGAACCGTTTCCACAACAAAAGGCGACCGGTTGCAGCGAGCGGGCTTGATTAATGAACTGCGCAAAGACTACCGCCACCGCCGCTGCCGCCGCCACCACGGCGCAGGACAAAAACAATCAACACATTCTGCCCGACGACAAAGACCAAAAAAAAAAGCACAATGGTCACACACGAGTACAGAGGCTGTTTCCCTGGATTCGATTAATGGACCCCAAGTCCGGAAGCAGCGGGAAGAAATTTTGGTATTTCTCGCTTCCCTTCTTCCTGGTCCTGTTTTTTGTTTTGTCGATGTCGGTGCCACAGACCGACAAATGGGCGTGGTGTTTTGTTATGCGCTGAATCGTCTTTTTGCAGCTCAACCGGTTTTGCTAGTGTAACGAGAGTGTCGGATGACTGTACCTAACTTCCTCTCAATGCCGGTGAGCAAAAAATACACACAGAAAAACGCTGCTGTTGCTACGTTGATTTTCGAAAAAATGCGTGAGTATATCGCGCAACGGTTATATTAGATATAAAAAAGTATGGTGAATGCAAACTTCTCAGCACTTTTCCGCTGGGCGAATATTCGTGAAACCCCTCTTTTCCCTTGTGCGAGCAGATCAGGTCACTTAGCGTGTGCATGAAGGACGCCCACGCGATGCACGGAAAATGGAAGAGCGATTTCTTTGTTGTGTATACTTTTTGTGCACACAGTGGCGGCGATATCGTGCTCTCACGGTCGGGTGACATGATAACTGCGCGTCAGGAACGACGTGGCAGGCCGAAGAACGGAACCGCAGCCCGTGTGTCTCCACAGTCCACAGGTCTCCGAAGCCGTCGACAGGAGCTTCCAAAGGCGTCCAATGCGCGCACCCGCACCCCGGCCGCTTATTTTGAGATGCTAGGCGATAGGAAACATAGCAGCGGCGGCTGCACAGGATTGGCCGGTTATAGGGCGCGATGGCGTGACGTAGGACCTAGCAACCGAGTTGACGTGGGGAACAGCGGGCATAGGGCGCACTGTGGCCGCCGGCGGGGCGACGCGATGCGGTGTTTACGAGTGGGCCAAGGTCGGTTCATATTTTGTAAGGAGCCATCCGCAGACGGTCGCAGCGCCCCAGTGGTACACCCGCCGTCCCCCCCCTGCGCGGTGCCGAAATTGGTGACCGGAGACGTCGCCGGCGATCTTTGGTTGCTAGATGTTACGTCAGGACCTTATTCCGTATAACCTGTCAATACAATTCGGCCTCCGCTGCAATGCGACCTATCGCTTAACTAGCCGCTCAAAGTATGCACTCTACCGCCATCTGTCGGCGCTTGCAGAAGGTATTTCCTAGCAAGTTTTCACAGCCAGTGGGGCTGTGGCGCCATCCCGTGGCGACGTGGCGAATTTCGAATACTTTAAACGCACCAAACCATCCAAGGTCATATAAAATATCGTAAGGCTACAGGGGAGCTGGTGAATAATAGCTATGTTGAATTAACCTGAGACTGGGGTAGAGAAGAAACACCGAAACGTAGAAGGGACAGAAAATAGACAGGACGACGTCTCAAACTCGTCCTGTCTATTTTCTGTCCTTTCTAGACGTCGTCCTGTCTATTTTCTGTCCCTTCTACGTTTTAGAGCGCAGCTCTTAGGCGCCCGTTTTCGGCTTGAGCGGCGTCGGCGTCGCCGTCGCCGTCGGCGTAACCGCGCGGTGCATGTTGGGACATGCACAGCGCGAACCCTCCCCCCCTCCAGGTCACGTGACCCCCCCCCCCCGGACGATATTGAAGGATGAGGGGAGGAGGAGAAGGAGGAGGAGGGGGGTATACCCTTCCCTCCTCCTCCTCAAAAGCTGCGCTCCAATTCGGCGTTATAGGGAGTTGTAAACGGCTTTCATTTTTTTAATGTTTTTTATCTACCCCAGTCTCGGGTAAATTCAACAAGTTAACGTTTAAGGTCGGTGCCTGCATCAGGGCGCTAATGCTAGCGCAAGAAAAGCAAACACAAATACTACAGACGGACACCGAGGTGTACAACACTAGAATGAGCCAGAACTTTACACGGGTTTCGCGACCAGATAGGTCGAAACAAAACACTCCCTCCACTCATTAAGCAATGTTGCAAAGTGACGTTCGTCTAGAGTTTAGGACAACCCTTTTTGCAATCGGAAATCTGGATTTCACTAGCAATAGTGGCAGCGCATGCCACTTACAAACTTTCGTATTTTCAGCCCTTGAGGTATAGGGTTTTGACGGGACCATGCAACGATTGTTTTAGTTAAATAATTATTGTATAAAATATTTTTCTTGAAGTTCATATTAGTATTTGAGACGTGCGTTATTTTTCACTCGCCTCGCGTTATCCTTGAAAATGTCGGCGAAAATAGAGTTACTCCTTAATTCACTCCTTAACTGAAAGGGCCGATGCAAGGATATACGGTTGCAATGTTTTTCTCTTTACACGAGCTTGCTGGCGCAGTGGAACCCAAGTATAATCGCACGCAACGCTATTCAAATAGAAAACTATGGTCGTGAAATTTCAAGAATAAATGCGAGCGTTTTCTTTCAATCTCTACTTCGCAGAATTTGGTGACGTAATTAGGAAGTTCCATTTGTTTGTATAGTCCCCCAGTGATTACATTTGAATGCGGCTCATAGACTGTACCCGGGCATAGCGTGATCACTCAATTTGGACTCGCGATAATCGATTGCTCGAAAAATATTCGGGTAGTGACTTGTGTCCAATCGCTGCAATGACGACAATAGGCGAATCTTAATGTTCGGAACTCATTGCATGTCGTGTGTTTTAACATCCCCAGAGCCTGGCAATGATAAACATTAGTTGCATATAATCGGCATCAGGTCACGTGGCCACTTCTTGTGGCTGAGAGTTGAGGGGGCTATGCTGTTCGTTTTTATTTAATCTTACTGACGAGTTCCACTGCACGAGAAGAAAATCTAACATGTGATTTATATAGGTTATAAACGTAAGGGATTAATTCTAGGTTATATTTAGAAAAGTAAAAAAATCGTTATACAGTCTATTTAACTGGAGTCTCAGAACAAGCTGTTCCGTGATTAGTCAAAGGTTTTTGGACGCCCTTGTTGATCGCAGAAACGGAAATGAATATGCGAAGGTCGGTGTTCGTAATGGGCTCGAGACATTGTTATAGTATGGGCATGTTGGGCAACTCGCGTCTTGTCACTGTGGCCTTTTGTCATCATTGATGGCGTTGAGGACGACATCACCGAGGATGTTTCAGTTGCGAGCGTTTGCCGAAAACCTACTGTTTTACCCAACGTTAATAATAGATTTTCATTTATTCAGTGCCAAACGTTTTAAAACTGTATTTTATAAACTTGTAAATTGCAAACTTACAAATAAACTACAAAAGCAAACTTACAAATTGCAAACTTACAAAACAAGTATAAACTTGTACAAATCTTATCAATGCAGATGTGCCAATATGTTTTCTAGTTGAAACGCTTCTGGCTGTATTGGCCCCCAGATTATGTCAAGTTGCCTGTGACAGCTTTTCATCTGGGGTCCTCCGCACCCCCTCCCTCCCCCCACACACACACACACTGTGTTGGAAATAAAATAAAATAAAATTGAACTGACCCACAACAACAGCAGCCGACGTTTTGCATCGACAACAGCTGGTCCCCTTATTGCACGTAGTATCAAAAGTGCTGACGAAAGGAGTTACTCACGTGGTGGCAGCGTACTTGCTTCAGTATCAACCTCCAGAAGGATTAAAGCTACATAAATCTAGCAGAATTACTTTACTTGGAAACGTCATTTTTACTTTTTTAGGATGGCCAGTGACCTCGCGACAGAATGGTACATTGGACAGGTGAATTCGCTCATTTATTTATTGGGAAACAAAACAGTTGCTTTTTTGTCCTCTAGCTTAAACGAGCAGCAGATAGGCAGTTATAACGAAGTGTCTGAAGCATTCCAACTAGATAATCTTTCACACAGAACGCCGTTTACGACAGAGAGAATTATAAGAAAACTTGGCTATAGCAGCAGTAGCAAAAGCTTATTACGAAATTAGTACAAATTTGCAACAAGTTTAATTTCAACGTGCCTCATAAAAAATTATTCGGGAAAAAAAATTGTCGCCCTAAAACAGTTTTAAAAGTTTTCGAATGATTGCAACTTTACCTTAATCTAATATATAATGTTGAACACGCCACGAGCATGGGGGCTTAACAATTGGCGATTGTCAAGCCATGCCGGGACATGCAGCAAGTACCTCTCAGGAACAACCCTACAGGAGTCAGCAAAACTAATAAATGACCGTGGTTGACATTACTGAGACATCTGAGGGGAGATAACAAGGAAGATAAACTTACACAAACATGCCCAAAAATATGTTCGGCTGCCGGACATGGCTTTGGGCATGTTTGTTTAAGTTTATCGTTTTGTTATCGACCCTGAGACGTCCGGGTAATAGGGCTTTTAGCGAACCGTTACCGTGTTCCATGTACCGCACTACAGAAGCCTTTGAAGCGAGCTTAAGCGAGCCTCCGGTAATACTACCGCGGGGCGCACCTTTAGAGCATGCTTCAAAGGCTCCGGTAGTGCGGTACGCGGAACACGGTAACGGTTTGCTAAAAGTCCCTAATGTCAACCACGTTCTTTTAACAGTTTTGCCGACCTCCGTAAAGATGTTTCTGAGAGGTACTTACCTTATGTCCTGGCCGAAATAACTCTCATGTAGGCACTGGCGTTGTTCTGCAAGACTATCGGCGTGTAATACCCATTGACTTTAGCAGTTTAGTGTTGACTATTGAAAGATGTAATGATTAAAAGAAAACATTATCTGTGATTGCCCTTTGCTGAAGGCTGCATTTTTCCGAACTAGCATGGCGTAGTGCATAGTGTTGAGGTGCTTGTTGTATGACGCACTTCGTGCTGGACAGCTTTCCTTTGAATGTTTTTCATCGTAGCCGTAGCAGGAGGTTATAGACGCGGGTTGGGATAGGACTACTGCGTTGCCCATGGGGCGCTGGGAAAGCTCCTTGTTTCGGGTAGTACAAACTTGCGCGTCTTAAACATGTCACATGTGTAGTAGCGTGCCTCTGAGGCACAATCAACTTAACAACGTTTATTAAACAACGCGGGAGACGTGCTCGAAAAACGAAACAGAAAGTAGATGAGTCGGCAGGGCGGAAAGATTCTCCTGTCTGCCCATGGAGAAGGAGAAAACGTCTCGTTTCTTCCCTCTTTTCGCGTCCGCTTGGGTAGCTCGTCAGTAGAAAATAGGAAACGCGCCCGCTGCTCTCGTTTTTCTCCTTTCCTTCTTTGAGTATAATACTTTCGACTGTTTTACGCTGTGGAGTCTAGCCGATTTCAAACCCCGAAAAGTGCTTTTCGTACTTACGTTAACAGTAAAAGCAACAAAAAAGAAGTTAAGCGAGGGCGCACAAGTGGTGCGAGACCCAACCAAGTGAGCTTGTACTACCCAAAAAGAAGGCGCCACAGTTTGTTGAAAGCTTCAGCGCAGGAGGCCTACAGCCAACGATGCCGGAGGCTGTCGCGCGTCTGCTCGCCCGACCTGCAGGTTGGGTCGTATGCCAGACAAGACGCCCCGGACGTCAAGACAGCGAGACAACACGCTTGCGAGGGTGTTCTGCCGAGCAGCCAAGCCAGTCGAGTAGTAATGGGTGTGGCCACTGGCCTGTGGGTGGAGCTTTGAGCGGGCCTTGACCTCCATATAAGTTGCGTCTCAAAACCTAAATACTGTCATGTGGGTAGTAATGCTAACGCATTAATAACGCATGAATAAATACTTCTTGTCTTTTCTGCTATCTTTATGTGCGCGTTTGGTGCGCGGCGCGGCGACCATTTTTTTACACGAGCTTATTTTTGCGGCGGCAAGCAGCAGCTTGCTGACAGCTGGCCGCGGGAAGGGCGTTAATTACTCGAAAGACCACGTTCTGCCGCGGGCCATGGTTTGGAGGCCTCAGCTGTAGGCCATGCAGGCGGCATTACTCCCCGCCTCCCAAGAAAGCGCATCGTGCCAGTGCAACTTTAAATGAAATAACAGATAGCTAAACAAAATTTACATAGTAAGCTGTGGGGTTGTCTGAACCATGGCGAGTCCTCGGTCTTGTCGAGCATAGTACGGCTTGAGGCGAACGACGTACAGCACACCAAGTCGCGGCTGTCGGCGCGCTGATGGTCGGGTTCCATCGAAGACCACCGAAATTCAAGTCCCCCCTAGGCGGGGAATTTCCTCGTAGGGTTCGAAGTACAATTTTAACGTCGCGTTTACACTGGGGAATTCGTGGGCGGATCCGCGCCAGGCGCAATGTCGATTTTGGAGTTAGGTGGCGAAATCTACTCGTCGTTGGCGGAGAAGCTGGATCCGTCCGGGCACCACATATCCAAGGTTTCCGCCAGCGACAAGTTCGATTTCGCCACCTAGCTCCAAAATCGACGCGCGGAAACGCCCGCAAATCTGCAAGCGTGAACGCGCCATATAAGGGCGCGTTCACACTTGCGGAAAACTGTCTCGCTGCCGGTCGCGTTTACTGGGCAGAAGAAGACGGCTCCATTCCCATTTGTTGACGCCCATTTCCTGCGATTATATAGAGTCACCAAAGTCATCGTGTTTTAGAGTAACAACTCTTCCGCCATTTTGTTGTTTAGAATCAGTCTTGTGCGGTTCTAATTACGAGTACCCAAATTACTTGTAATCGATTACTTATCGGAGTAATTTCGTAATAATTTGATTACATTTTACAACATTACTTGTAACCGTTACTTTGTTTACCCTCCCGTTTCTATTCGCACCTTTCTTAGTACAAGTATGTCCTATCAAGGAATCTTCGAACCAATTCTTTTACGAGAGGACGGTTTACAAAAATCTACGTATTAGAAAATAAGTTGTTAATAAATTGGTGATTCTAATTCAGTACTGGACAATACGCGAGACCTGTTTTCAAACTGGCGGGCATATCTGTCGTTTTGAAAAACTGAAGTAACCAGACGAGTAACGGTTTACCTTTAAAGTAACGGCCATGTTATTTTTGTCTCGACTAATCGTGTAATCTAATTGAGTACTTTTTAAGCGAGAGTAATTGTAATTGCGCTCAATTACGTTTTTCTAGTAACGACTGCATAAAATCACTCTTGTCAGTATTTTGAACTTGATGCCAAATTGTACCGAACGCATTTAATTTCTCCAGAAATCTTCGAACAGAGTCACGATATAATTAAACGATGTCGCCTGAGTTGTCTGACTCCGCAGTTGAAACGAATGACGTCGCAATTTTTGAATTTTAACAATCGTGACACCCCCCCCCCTGCCTCCTATTTTTTTGCACCAGGAGAGAAAATGGCGGAGCCTCAAGATACTTTGAGAACAGAGTGTCGACACTCTAAACGTATCTTATTCGGTGACTCTAGAATCGACCTATTTTATTCCGAGCAGACAGGCGCTGACATTGTTATAAGATAAACAAAGTTACATCTATTTATTTTTATACAACAAATTGGATATGTACTTTTTTGTGGCAGCGAAAACAAAGCGGTTTTCTTTTTATTCTGATAGTCTTGCTCACTTAAATCACAACACCGGACACGCAAATCTAGAATCGGAATCGTTCTCGAAGAGCCTTTAAACGAGCATTAACATGGACACAACTCGAATACAAAGAACTGAGACGGCGGAAGAATATAGTGTCACGGGCTGCATTCAACCCCACGCGCGCGCACACAAACGATACATAATCATTGCCGTCATAAATAATTCAAAAACACAACTCAAATCCGCATCTAAAAAAACAAAACAAACACAAACGCCAGTTCCGCTAGACGTGTGCTCCAGCAGGAAACAATTCGCGATCCTGTATCTGCAATCAGTTGCCCGTGAGTGGAAACTAGGATCTCTAATTTACAATCCAGAGTGCGAATGGTCGGCTCGCGGTAAGCAATTATGGAAATGCGCGTGCCGTGAGGAGATGTTAGCCTGCGCCGACAGAATTCCAATGGCGTCGATGCGTTCCGCGGCAGACGAATCGGGGATACTGCATCAAAGCTCATCAACGCACGCAAAAGGAGAGAGAGAGAGAAAAATAAAATAAATATTCGATCGAATATTTAAATCTAAGAATCCACTATTAGACGTGTTGGGAAGCGCACTTGTCAAATGGTTGCCAAGCAAATCTCCGCCCAGTAATGGATTGTTTTCAGCGGTGGGCGCCACCTGGCAGTCGCTGGCTCGATCATCGGAGTTCGCCATTGTTTGGGCACCCACTCTGAGCATGTAGGGGACACGAGAATGACGTCAGCGTTCGTCGGGGGTTCGGATCTCATCACGCGAGTTGTGCGCATGACTCTCCTGTCTCTCTCTCTCTCTCTGTCTCTTCAATGACGCATGACTCTTCAATCTCTCTCTCTCTAAAAACATATATATATATATATATATATATATATATATATATATATATATATATATATATATATATATATATATATATATAATTTTTTTATGAGGCTATATAACGGCACACATTTTTTTTTTAATTCTAGCATTACTGTGCGGAGCGCAAGTTCGTCTGCTACTTCTTCAGGGGTTGGGGTGACGTCAGAACGCCGAGCTCTGATTGGTTCTGAATGAAAGATAGTCAGAGCCAATGGGAGCTCGGCGTTCTGACGTCACCACAACCCCTGCCAAAGAAATAGTCCCCCCCCCCCCCCCCCCCCCCAACGCCAGTGGTTACTTTACGCTTTTTCACCCCGTTTTGTGTTTTCGGTTTCCGAATGCTTGTGGCCATCTACCCCCCCCCCCCCTTTACCATAGCCGTGGTTAACTCGCTGATGCCGAGGCGAGGGGTCGAACCGTCATGGTGGAAGTGCAGGAAGAATGATTAGGGCGTTCAGGGTTTACCTCATGCCATAGAAAGGTACGTATAGTTTAAGGGTCATATAGATAATTCGGTTGATATTTTCGGGATTTGCTTCGTTAGGTGACAGCAAACAGACAAACTGAAAGAGCGCCGTGACGTTTCACTTTTGGCATTTCTTGGTTGGCTCAATGGGATTGCAGAGTCCACTGCGGTCGAACTTAAAATAAAACAGCGCACGAAGAAAAAAACAAAAAAAAACCTCGCTTTGAGACGGGCAGGCTCCGTAGAAAATGGGTCGGGAAAATTTGTAGGCGTTGCCGCTCCGCTAGAAAAACCAATTCCAGTCGTGGAGCTCGACGACTTGCGTGCAGCTGTCGGACGCACTCCTCTCTACGAATCGAGGGGGATCGGAAACAGCCTACCGTCGTCGCAATGCAGACCACACTCGTCTGTCCGGCAATATGCCGTACGTAAATCAATACGTGCGTAAGAGTAACTGCAAAAATAGACGAGGGCGAGTGTTCGCAACATTTTTCCATCTTGGGACAGAGAACGGAACTACGAGACAAAAAGGGAAATTGGAATCACGTTTCTGTCTGGCTTGTTGAGGGGCAGTAGAGGAGTTTTTCGGGATACTCCAAAAGAGCTAAGCGAAAAGTCGCGCAACAAAATCAAGACTGTGTTTCTGGCGGTGCTTTGCTGCAGGTTTACGTCGAAATGGGATGGCATTGCTTTCCTTTTTGATTTTTTTATGAGGAC
>JAZHYW010061262.1:0-17082 GCA_037355805.1 Ixodes ricinus
TCGTAGAAATGCTAACGAGAAGCTGCGAGTAGCACAAAGTGAACGCGAGTGTCGCTGTCGTCACGGCGTCCCAACTACCGGCTGCTGTAGCTTCCGTGGACTGTCGCAGTGGAGAGCGACTTGCAGCGAGAACAGGCGTCTGTCATACACACCACAGCTGTTGGGACACCGCCAGGATCGCGACAGGCGACAGCATGACACTTCTATGACGTCATCAGGCGGAAATCGAGGGACCACTTTTTTGGACGCGGTAAACACACCAGTGGGAAACGGGTTCAGGCACCATAGTTGAATCAAGGTCAGAGGAGAGAGGTGACCACCCGAATTCATTATTAGACGAGCCTAGTAAAATAGACTTATTCGCTCCTTTTAAACCACTGAGTGCAATGAAATCACAAAACTAATGTGTACAAGACCTATTTTATTCTAAAAATAATGGAAAATCGCAAAAACAGCATTTTCAAAAGGGCTGAAAAAATAATTAAAATTTGTATAAATATTAAAATGTACACTATAACCAAACCTTGATAGTTACATTCTACATACCCTAGAACATAAGCATGCCAAATATGGCTGTGTTAGGACATTATTAAGAACAAATATCCTTGTGTACAAACTGGGAAGCCGCCCCAAAAGTACAAAGAGAAAACGCGTACGAATATTACCATAAATATGAAGTGAAGCTCTTTCGCGGCGGGGAAGACATTTTTGTTAATATTTCTTGTGACGAATTGAAGGTGCAGAAGACTGCGATGGAGAAAAGTTGGCTAGGCTACACTTCCCAACGTAAATGTGTTGGCGGGAGGCGTCACAATAAATGCCGTTTTAGGTTACTGGGTGTTCTCTAAATGCGTATCCTGACTAATATTGCAATAATATTCGGTATTTATGTTATACATAAAATATGAAGATTAAAAATAGTAAAATACCATAAAAATCGAAATTCACATTTTTTTTCCGCAACATATTGCCGTTTATCGACCCGCAACTCCCATAATTTGAACCGTTTTTTCCTTAAATATTTCATAAAATCATCTAAATTCTTCTCGGTCTCCATTTTTCCCATAGTGTTGTACTAAATAAGAATAAGTATAAATATTTTTTTTATGAACTAGGAATAATAAGGTGTCGTTTTATCTGTACAGCACTTTCGATTCATTTCGTGCTTCAGGATGCCTAATTCAAGCTACGGACGTGCCTCTCGTTCGAATCACATTTTTGGTCATGTGCTTATTCAAAAACAACTCGCGTTGGACGTGCAAAAATAAGTTGTCTAACCTTACAAAAAAAAAAAATTACATGGGTGACTCGTTCATTATTTGACACCCGTCAAAACCATTCTGACTTTCGGTAAGGGCCAATTCTATATCGTCTGGTCAATCAGAGAAGTGCGTGTAGTTCATGTCAATTTTTAGAATCACAGTCATGCCACAAGGCTATTTCATGAGCATCATCCAACCACCATTTTGAGTTCTTATTTAGGAGCGAAACTTTACATAAGTACGACGTATCCGGCGGCGACCGGATGCAAGTTGGTCTCTTTTGACCACGTCATTTGATGGACAGGAAAGGGGGGGGGGGGTGGCAGCAGATGAAGGTACTCATATTTATCATACTATAGTCAGTGATAGCGAATGAAACGCAGCGTGGGTCTCATTAGCACTCCGCAGCCGATCAGATTGCGACATCAGACTTTAAGAACACCGAAGGACCAATATGTAAGCAAGGAGCGTGAAAATAATCTTCCACGCTCTGCTGTTATAAAGTTATCAGTGACTATAACGCAGCATGTAATTTCTTTCGTGCGTGTTCGGTGATTCTTCATCGCCGTGTTACGAACCTACACACACAAATTAGGTCACCCTTTTGGTACTTCGGAGTCTGGCCGCCTGGGCGGCGACACCGATAGCTGGAACTTGCCTGTCGTTGCCGAAACTAGTGGCCGCGCGTTAGGACCGTTCACACACTCGCAACCGAGTACGACCGAGAGAGACAAAACATGTTGAAACCTCTTCAAATTTCTTAGGACGAGGTAACACACTGGCACGCTGGCGCCATCTATGCGGTGACCCTGGAACTGCATTTCGCAAGACAGAATGTTTTGCGGGATTTCGAGGTTAAATGTGCTTAATACCCATGAGAAAGGCTCGTTTATAACGTTGACAGAAGTTTTTAGAGCCAAAAAGAAAGAATAATTCGCGAGAGAAATAGAAGTATACCGGACCTCCGAGTTTCCACTGCTACCTATAGATGGCCCCAGTGTGTCCCCTCGTCGTAAGAGATATTGAAAGGTTCCAAGGCACTCGATTCTTAGAGGTCGCAAGTTTGTGAACTGGCCTTTAACGAGAAGCGTGTACGGGAATCATCGCAATGATGCCGCACGTCCAAATAGGCAGGAATACGAGGTACGTTCCAGAAGTAAGATACTTAACGATTTGTTTTTTAGTTTTTAAAACGCAATATTGATCGGGAATTAAAGCATACGCCGCGCATTGTGGAGGGTTGGGGGAAAGGGGGGGGGGCATCATGTGGGATTCCAGACACCGTATTGTCTGGCCCAATGTAAATCTGGCATGACGATCTCGACTGCCGTAACATATTTAGAGAAATACAAAATGCGTCAGGGTCATTTTTGGGAAAACGCCTTGCAAAACATACTATAGAAAATACCTTTTTTTAATCGATTATACGGTGCGTTCCTGCCTAGTATTTTTAATAATGGCGTCGCTAAGCAGACCCATGTACTTCAACAATTTGAAAGAACCGTTTACATACGGAAATAACTGATAAGTGCTTGGCTGAGTCGTGGTAAAGAGACGTTGCAGCCTCATTAGAAGAATTTAAATAAATTTATAAAATAAACGAATTTTTCGTAAGTCGTCTCAGACGCATCTAGTGAAAAAACCGCACCCAAAGTATGTGTGCAGATGTAATTTTTGTTTTCGTCGGCCTGATTTCACGAAAACAATTTGTGTCGGTTGCCTATACTGGTATTAATTTTTGTTTTCCAAATCATCAACAAAGCAGCAACAAAAAAAAGGCGGCTACATAAAAACAAATGAAACTAAGGGGTAGAGAACACCATATTTCCAACTCGCAGCAAAATTACCAGAGCTGCGGAAAAACGTCTTTTTTTTTCTTGTTCGAGAAAACAAAAAAAAAAAAAATGGCAAATATACGCAACCGGAAAACAATCATCGTCATTTCTGAGCGAGCGCTATGGCCAAGAAGAGCGGGAAAACGGCCAACGAGCGCCTGATTTGCATCCTTCATTATGCGTGAACCGTTTCCACAACAAAAGGCGACCGGTTGCAGCGAGCGGGCTTGATTAATGAACTGCGCAAAGACTACCGCCACCGCCGCTGCAGCCGCCACCGCGGCGCAGGACAAAAACAATCAACACATTCTGCCCGACGACAAAGACGAATAGAAAAGAAAAAGCACAATGGTCACACACGAGTACAGAGGCTGTTTCCCTGGATTCGATTAATGGACCCCAAGTCCGGAAGCAGCGGGAAGAAATTTTGGTATTTCTCGCTTCCCTTCTTCCTGGTCCTGTTTTTTTGTTTTGTCGATGTCGGTGCCACAGACCGACAAATGGGCGTGGTGTTTTGTTATGCGCTGAATCGTCTTTTTGCAGCTCAACCGGTTTTGCTGGCGTAACGTGAGTGTCGGATGACTGTGCCTTACTCCCTCTCAACGCCGGTGCGCAAAAAAATACACACAGAAAAACGCTGCTGTTGCTACGTTGATTTTCGAAAAAATGCGTGAGTATATCGCGCAGCAGTTATATTAGATATAAAAAAGCATGGTGAATGCAAACTTCTCAGCACTTTTCCGCTGGGCGAATATTCACGAAACCCCTCTTTTCCCTTGTGCGAGCAGATCAGGTCACTTAGCGTGTGCATGAAGGACGCGCACGCGATGCACGGAAAATGGAAGAGCGATTTCTTTGTTGTGTATACTTTTTGTGCACACAGTGGCGGCGATATCGTGCTCTCACGGTCGGGTGACATGATAACTGCGCGTCAGGAACGACGTGGCAGGCCGAAGAACGGAACCGCAGCCCGTGTGTCTCCACAGTCCACAGGTCTCCGAAGCCGTCGACAGGAGCTTCCGAAGGCGTCCAATGCGCGCACCCACACCCCGGCCGCTTATTTTGAGATGCTAGGCGATAGGAAGCATAGCAGCGGCGGCTGCACAGGATTGGCCGGTTATAGGGCGCGACGGCGTGACGTAGGACCTAGCAACCGAGGTGCCGTGGGGAACAGCGGGCATAGGGCGTACTGTGGCCGCCGGCGGGGCGACGCGATGCGGTGTTTACGAGTGGGCCAAGGTCGGTTCATATTTTGTATAGGAGCCATCCGCAGACTGTCGCAGCGCCCCAGTGGTACACCCGCCGTCCCCCACTGCTCGGTGCCGAAATTGGCGACGGGGGACGTCGCCGGCGATCTTTGGTTGCTAGATGTTACGTCAGGGCCTTATTCCGTATAACCTGTCAATACAATTCGGCCTCCGTTGCAATGCGACCTATCGCTTACCTAGCCGCTCGAAATATGCACTCTACCGCCATCTGTCGGCGCTTGCAGAAGGTATTTCCTAGCAAGTTTTCACAGCCAGTGGGGCTGTGGCGCCATCCCATGGCGACGTGGCGAATTTCGAATACTTTAAACGCACCAAACCGTCCAAGGTCATATAAAATATCGTAAGGGTGCAGGGGAGCTGGTGAATAATAGCCATGTTGAATTAACCTAAGACTGGGGTAGAGAAGAAACACCGAAACGTAGAAGGAACAGAAAATAGACAGGACGACGTCTCAAACTCGTCCTATCTACTTCGCGTCCCTTCTAGACGTCGTCCTGTTTCTATTTCTGTCATTTCTAGACGTCGTCCCGTCTATTTTCTGTCCCTTCTGCGTTTTTTTAATGTTTCTTATCTACCCCAGTCTCGGGTAAATTCAACAAGTTAACGTTCAAGGTCGGTGCCTGCATCAGGGCGCTAATGCTAGCGCAAGAAAAGCAAACACAAATACTACAAACGGACACCGAGGTGTACAACACTAGAATGAGCCAGAACTTTACACGGGTTTCGCGACCAGATAGATCGAAACAAAATACTCTCCCCTCCCCACTCATTAAGCAATGTTGCAAAGTGACGTTCGTCTAGAGTTTAGGACAACCCTTTTTGCAATCGGCAATCTGGATTTCACTAGCAATAGTGGCAGCGCATGCCACTTACAAACTTTCGTGTTTTCAGCCCTTGAGGTATAGGGTTTTGACGGGACCATGCAACGATTGTTTTAGTTAAATAATTATTGTATAAAATGTTTTTCTTGAAGTTCATATTAGTATTTGAGACGTGCGTTATTTTTCACTCGCCTCGCGTTATCCTTGAAAATGTCGGCGAAAATAGAGTTACTCACTTAATTCACTCCTTAATTAAAAGGGCCGATGCAAGGATATTCGGTTGCAATGTTTTTCTCTTTACACGAGCTTGCTGGCGCAGTGGAACCCAAGTATAATCGCACGCAACGCTATTCACATAGAAAACTATGGTCGTGAAATTTCAAGAATAAAAGCGAGCGTTTTCTTTCAATCTCTCCTTCGCAGAACTTGGTGACGTAATTAGGAAGTTCCATTTGTTGGTATAGTCCCCCAGTGATTATATTTGAATGCGGCTCATAGACTGTACCCGGGCATAGCGTGATCACTCAATTTGGACTCGCGATAATCGATTGCTCGAAAAATATTCGGGTAGTGACTTGTGTCCAATCGCTGCAATGACGACAATAGGCGAATCTTAATGTTCGGAACTCATCGCATGTCGTGTGTTTTAACATCCCCAGTGCCTGGCAATGATAAACATTAGTTGCATATAATCGGCATCAGGTCACGTGGCCACTTCTTGTGGCTGAGAGTTGAGGGGGCTATGCTGTTCTTTTTTATTTAATCTTACTGACGACTTCCACTGCACGAGAAGAAAATCTAACACGTGATTTATATAGGTTATAAACGTAAGGGATTAATTCTAGGTTATATTTAGGCAAAGTAAAAAAATCGTTATACAGTCTATTTAACTGGAGTGTCAGAACAAGCTGTTACGTGTTTAGTCAAAGGTTTTTGGACGCCCTTGTTGATCGCAGACACGGAAATGAATATGCGAAGGTCGGTGTTCGTAATGGGCTCGAGACACTGTTATAGTATGGGCATGTTGGGCAACTCGCGTCTTGTCACTGTGGCCTTTTGTCATCATTGATGGCGTTGAGGACGACATCACCGAGGATGTTTCAGTTGCGAGCGTTTGCCGAAAACCTACTGTTTTACCGAACGTTAATGATAGATTTTTATTTATTCAGTGCCAAACGTTTTAAAACTTGTATTTTATAAACTTGTACAATTGCAAACTTACAAATAAACTACAAAAGCAAACTTACAAACTTGCAAACTTACAAAAACAAGTATAAACTTGTACAAATAAACTCAGTACAATTGCAATGTGCCAATATTTTTTCTAGTTGAAACGCTTCTGGCTGTATTGGCCCCCAGATTATGTAAAGTTGCCTGTGACAGCTTTTCATCTGGGGTCCTCCGCACCCCTCCCTCCCCCCCCCCACCACACACACAGTGTTGGAAATAAAATGAAATAAAATTGTACTGACCCACAACAACAACAGCCGACGTTTTGCATCGACAACAGCTGGTCCCCTTATTGCATGTTTTATCAAAAGTGCTGACGAAAGGAGTTACTCACGTGGTGGCAGCGTACTTGTTTCAGTATCAACCTCCAGAGGATTAAAGCTACATAAATCTAGCAGAATGACTTCATTGGAAACGTCATTTTTACTTTTTAGGATGGCCAGTGACCTCGCGACAAAATGGTACATTGAACAGGTGAATTCGCTCATTTAATTTATGGGAAACAAAACAGTCGCTTTCTTTTGTCCTCTAGCTTAAACGAGCAGCAGATGGGCAGTTATAACGGAGTGTCTGAAACATTCCAACTAGATAATCTTTCACACAGAACGCCGTTTACGACAGAGAATATTATAAGAAAACTTGGCTATAGCAACAGTAGCAAAAGCTTATTACGGAATTGTACAAATTTGCAACAAGTTTAATTTCGACGTGCCTCATAAAAAATTATTCGGGACAAAAAAGATTTGTCGCCCTACAAAAGTTTTAAAAGATTTCGAATGATTGCAACTTTACCTTAATTTAGTATATAATGTTGAACACGCCACGAGCATGGGGGCTTAACAATTGGCCATTGTCATGCCATGCCGGGACATGCAGCAAGTACCTCTCAGAAACAACCCTACAGGAGTCAGTAAAACTAATAAATGACCGTGGTTGACATTACTGAGACATCTGAGGGGAGATAACAAGGAAGATAAACTTACACAAACATGCCCGAAAATATGTTCGGCTGCCGGACATGGTTTTGGGCATGTTTGTTTAAGTTTATCGTTTTTGTTATCGACCCTGAAGGTCCGGGTAATAGGGCTTTTAGCGAACCGTTACTGTGTTCTACGTACCGCACTACGACCTGGAGCGACTTTAAAGCAAGCTTTTAAGCGCGCGCTTTAAAAGCATACCTCAAAGGCTCCGGTAAGTGCGGTACGCGGAAAACGCTAACGGTTTGCTAAACGTTCTAGTGTCAACCACGGTCTTTTAGTGAATTAGCCGACATCCGTAGGGATGTTTCTGAGAGGTACTTAGCTTATGTCCTGGCCGAAATAACTCTCACGTGGGCACTGGCATTGTTCTGCAAGACTATCGGCGTGTAATACCCATTGACTTTAGCAGTTTAGTGTTGACTATTGACAGAAGTAATGATTCAAAAGAAAACATTATCTGTGATTGCCCTTTGCTCAGGGCTGCATTTTTCCGAACTAGCGTGGCGTAGTGCATAGTGTTGAGGTGCTTGTTGTATGACGCACTCTCGTGCTGGACAGCTTTCCTTTGAATGTTTTTCATCGTAGCCGTAGCAGGAGATTATAGACGGGGGTTGGAATAGGACTACTGCGTTGCTCATGAGGCGCTGGTAAAGCTCCTTGTTTTGGGTAGTACAAACTTGCGCGTTTTAAACGTGTCGCATGTGTAGAAGCGTGCCTCTTTTCGTGCAGAGCGCAATGACTATAAGAATACAAAAACAAAATAATCGATCGGTGCCGCAGCTCAGCTCAAAGCTAAGACGCCAGAGCGTGACCCAAAAAACACAAAAAGAGGGCGCCATAGTTTTTCCAAAGCTTCAGCGCAGGAGGCCTACAGCCAACGATGCCAGAGGCTGTCGCGCGTCTGCTCGCACGACCTGCAGGTGAGGTCGTCTGCCAGACAAGACGCAGCGGACGTCGGGACAGCGAGACAACACGCTTGCGTGGGTGTTCTGCCGAGCAGCCAAGCCAGTCGAGTAGTAATGGGTGTGGCCACTGGCCTAGGGGCGGAGCTTTGAGCGGGCCTTGACCTCCATATAAGTTGCGTCTAAAAACCGAAATACTGTCATGTGGGTAGTAATGCTAACGCATTAATAACGCCTGAATAAATACTTCTTGCCTTTTCTGCTATCTTCATGAGCGCGTTTTGCACGCGGCGCGGCGCCATTTTTTTACACGAGCTTATGTTTGCAGCGGTAGCAGCAGGCTTGCTGACAGCTGGCCGCGGGAAGGGCGTTAATTACTGGAAAGACCACGTTCAGCCGCGGGCCATGGTTTGGAGGCCCCAGCTCTAGGCCATGCAAGCGGCATTACTCCCCCCCTCCCCTCCCACAGAAAAAAAGCGCATCGTGCCAGTGCAACTTTAAATGAAATAACAGATAGCTAAACAAAATGTACATAGGAAGCTCCGGGGTGGTCTGAACCATGGCGAGTCCTCGGTCTTGTCGAGCATAGTACGGCTTGAGACGAACGACGTGCAGCACACCAAGTCGCGGCTGTTGGCGCGCTGATGGTCGGGTTCCATCGAGGACCACCGTAATTCAAGTCCCCCCTAGGCGGGGAATTTCCTCGTAGGGTTCGAAGTATCGTTTTAACATCGCGTTTACACTGGGGAATTCGCGGGCGGATCAGCGCAGGCGCAATGTTGATTTCGGAGCCAGGTGGCGAAATCTACTCCTCGTTGCCGGAGAATCTGGATCCGTCCGGGCACCACATATCCCGAGTTTCCGCCAGCGACAAGTTCGATTTCGCCACCTAGCTCCAAAATCGACGCGCAGAAACGCCCGCAAATCCGCAAGCGTAAACGCGCCGTCTAATGGTACGTTTACACCTGAGAAGAAATCCGCTGCCGCGGGAGCGGATCCGCTCCCGGCGGCGGCGGCGACGAGCGGGTTGCGTTTACATCTATTTCCTTCGAGCGGCGGCGGCGGCGGCGGCTGCGGCAGCTGTTCTCGTAACATCCGGTCAAATATGACGAGAAGGCGCGAGAGTTCCCACCTCGGCTGTCTCTCCCGGGCGTTGCTGCTCCCGGAAGAACGTGTTGTGAATTGTAATTTTGGCACCTCCTACTCACGCGAAACAGCCGTACAGTGCTCGTGTAAATATGCGGTTGACGAAAACGAGGAAGACGAAGCAACGGTTTGGCTCGGGGCAGATCGAAGAAGAAGACGTACGGAACGACTGCGATCACCGACACCAGCAGATTAACTTCGTCATGTAAATAGTAAATCCATTCTGTTTCTTACCGTAAGTCTTTGACGTTCAATTAACGCAACAGAACGCATACTCATGACGTAGGCAGCGTCGCGCTGCGCAAGAATGTCACATCCGGTCAGCGAAACGCCTCGTTCGGCGGCAGAAATAGGTCCCGGACCTATACGGCTCGCCGCCGCGTTTTCCGCCCAGCGTTTCGCCCCAGCGGCAAAAGCTGGGCGGATTCGCTGGCGGATCCGCAAGTGTAAACGTACCATAAGGGCGCCTTCACACTTGCGGAACACTCTCTCGCTGCCGGCCGCGTTTACTGGGCAGAAGAAGACGTCGTCGTTCCCATTTGTTGCCGCCCGCTTTCAGCGATATATATAGAGTCACTAAAGCCATCGGGCTTTAGAGTATTGACACTTCCGACATTTTGTTGCTTAGAATCAGTCTTGTGCGGTTTTCATTAGGAGAACCCAAATTGCTTGTAATCGATTACTTATTAGAGTAATTTCGTAATAATTTGATTACATTTTATAACATTACTTGTAGCCGTTACTTTTTTGCTCCTCCCGTTTCTATTGGCACCTTTCTTGGTCCACGTATGTCCTACCAAGGAATCTTCGAACCATTCCTTTTACGAGAGGACGGTTTACAAAAATCTACGTATTAGAAAACAAGTTGTTCATAAATCGGTGATTCTAATTCAATACTGGACAATACGCGAGACCTGTTTTCAAACTGGCAGGCATGTCTGTCGTTTTGAAAATCTGAAGTAACCAGATGAGTAACGGTTTATCTTTGAAGTAACGGCCAAGTTCTTTTTGTCTCGAGTAATCGTGTAATCTAATTGCCAGTACTTTTTAAGCGAGAGTAATTGTATTTGCGCTCGATTACGTTTTTCTAGTAACGACTGCATAAAATCACTCTTGTCAGTATTTTGAACTTGATGCCAAATTGCATCGAACGCATTTTATTTCTCAAGAAATCTCCGAACAGATCGCGATATAATTAAACGATGTCGCCTGAGTTGTCTGACTCCGCAGTTGAAACGAGTGACGTCGCAATTTCTGAATTTTAACAATCGTGACACCGCCCCTCCCCTCCTATTTTTTGCACCAGGAGAGAAAATGGCGGAGCCTCAAGATACTTTAAGAACAGAGTGTCGACACTCTACACGTAGCTTATTCAGGTGACTCTAGAATCGACTCTATTTTATTCCGAGCAGACCGGCACTGACATTGTTATAAGATAAACCAAGTTACTTCTATTTATTTTTATACAACAAATTGTATATGTACTTTTTTTTGTGGCAGCGAAAACAAAGTGGTTTTCTCTTTATTCTGATGGTCTTGCTCACTTAAATCACAATACCGGACACGCAAATCTAGAAACGGAATCGTTATCGAAGAGCCTTTAAACGAGCATTAGCATGGACACAACCCGAATGCAAAGAACTGAGACTGCGGAAGAATATAGTGTCACGGGCTGCATCAACCCCATCGCGCGCGCACATACACGGACAGATAATCATTGCCGTCATAAATAATTCAAAAACACAACTCAAATTCGCATCTAAAACAAAAAGAAACACACAAACGCCGGTTCCGCTAGACGTGAGCTCCAGCAGGAAACAATTCGCGATCCTGTATCTGCAATCAGTTGCCCGTGAGTGGAAACTAGGATCTCTAATTTACAATCCAGAGTGCGAATGGTCGGCTCGCGGTAAGCAATTATGGAAATGCGCGTGCCGTGAGGAGATGTTAGCCTGCGCCGACAGAATTCCAATGGCGTCGATGCGTTCCGCGGCAGACGAAACGGGGATACTGCATCAAAGCTCATCAACGCACGCAAAAGGAGAGAGAGAGAAAAAAATGAAATAAATATTCGATCGAATATTTAAATCTAAGAATCCACTATTAGACGTGCTGGGAAGCGCACTTGTCAAATGGTCGCCAAGCGAATCTCCACCCAGTAATGGATTGTTTTCAGCGGTGGGCGCCACCTGGCAGTCGCTGGCTCGATCATCCGAGTTCGCCATTGTTTGGACACCCACTCTGAGCATGTGGGGGACACGAGGATGACGTTAGCGTTCGTCGGGGATTCGGATCTCATCACGCGACTTGTGCGCATGACTCTCCAATCTCTCTCTCTCTCTCTGTCTCTTCAATGACGCATGACTCTTCAATCTCTCTCTCTCTCTCTCTTAAAAATATATTATATATATATATATATATATATATATATTTCTTTTTTATGAGGCTATAATACGGCAAACATTGTTTTTTTTTTAATTCTAGCATTACTGTGCGGAGCGCAAGTTCGTATGCTACTTCTTCAGGGGTTGGGGTGACGTCAGAACGCCGAGCTCTGATTGGTTCTGAATGAAAGATAGTCAGAGCTAATGGGAGCTCGGCGTTCTGACGTCACCCAACCCTGCAGAAGTAGCAGACGAACTTGCGCTCCGCTTATAGATGCCTTCACATAACAAGAATAAAGGCTATTAAACGTGGCAACGAATTAACAATTTCGAAATCCCTGCCCCCCCCCCCCCCCCCCCAACGCCACTGGTTGCTTTACGCTTTTTCACCCCGTTTGCATGGTTTCGGTTTCCGAATGCTTGTGGCCATCTACCCTCCCCACTTTACCATAGCAGTGGTAACTCGTTGATGCCAAGGCGAGGGGTCGAACCGTCATGGTGGAAGTGCAGGGAGAATAATTAGGGCGGAGAATGATTAGGGCCCATGCCATAAAAAGGTACGTATAGTTTAAGGGGTCATATATATAATTCGGTTGATATTTTCGGGATTTGCTTCGTTAGGTGACAGCAAACAGACAAACTCAAAGAGCGCCGTGACGTTTCAGTTTTGGCATTTCTTGGTTGGCTCAATGGGATTGCAGAGTCCGCTGCGGTCGAACTTAAAATAAAACAGCGCACGAAGAAAAAACAAAAAAACAACAACCTCGCTTTGATACGGGCAGGCTCCGTAGAAAATGGGTCGGGAAAATTTGGTAGGCGTTGCCGCTCCGCTACAAAAAACAATTCCAGTCGTGGAGCTCGACGACTTGCGTGCAGCTGTCGGACGCACTCCTCTCTACGAATCGAGGGGGATCGGAAACAGCCTACCGTCGTCGAAATGCAGACCACAGTCGTCTGTCCGGCAATATGCCGTACGTAAATCAATACGGGCGTGAGAGTAACTGCAGAAATAGACGAGGGCGAGTGTTCGCAACATTTTTCCATCTTGGGACAGAGAACGGAACTACGAGACAAAAGGAGAAATTGGAATCACGTTTCTGTCTGGCTTGTTGAGGGGCAGTAGAGGAGTTTTTCGGGGATACTCCAAAAGAGCTAAGCGAAAAGTCACGCAACAAAATCAAGACTGTGTTTCTGCGGTGCTTTGCTGCAGGTTTATGTCAAAATGGGATGGCATTGCTTTCCTGTTTTGCTTTTTTTATGAGGACTTACTCATAGAGTAATATACACAAGGTAAAGAGCGGACACTGCCATAGGCCCCAGTGGCCCAGATAGACGAGTGACAGCTAGCGCTCCTAGCAGGAGCCATTAAACATAGCCGGGTTCCGGTTCCGGTCAAGTTAGTTTCGGTTTCGGTTTGGTCATTTCTGCTCCGGTTCTTTGGTACTCTTCTCCTTCTCTTTTTTCCCTCTCTTTCCTCCTCGCCTCCCACCTCGCTAGGCTCTCGGGAGCCACTCGACTCCCGGAGCCGCTTCTTTTTTTTTGTAATGTTAACACAGTTTTATTTTAATTTTTACGATAGAATTCGAGCAAAATGTGTGAAACAAAATTTCTTTTTCATGAAACAGAGGTGTATATCTTGTTTGTTTGCTTTTTCTACTGTTAAACATTGAAGTTACACAATCTACACATTAACTCCTGACTGGTGGAGCATTTTGGGGTCAGCAACAGAAGGTAATTCGAAAGCACTTTATTGGACCACATTCGTATATAAATGATTTACTTCAGGCGCTCTGTATGTTTTATAAGAAAAATATACTCACAAACTAAATGAATATGAAGGAGTTCGGCATATGGTACACTTCGTAATAGATTTTTAGTGGAATCAAGTTAACAAAAAGTACAGCGAACATGCTGAGTGATCCCATCACTTTCACGACGACTCGGGCACAGGAAGTAAGTGCAGAAATAAATAAGACATCGCTATTATTACCAGGTATAAGAGTATAATAAGAGAGCAAAGCATTCAGCGGGGAGTACAAATTCCCAATTCCCGGCTAATATAAAACGCACTAATTGGCACAGCCTGAAACACACTATGGGAGAGTCATTACCAAACAATGAGAACTCTATTCAGAAGCTGACAAGATTCGACGTCCCTAAACATTCCCCGAAATAAATTTGATCAAAAAGGAAGTATGGCGCAAAAAAAGAAAAAGAAAAAGCGGCTAAAAATTATAGACAGATACAAAAGTGGATGCATTTTCTTTCGAATCTATAACCTCTATACATTATTTTTATAGTCATTCTGTAGAAAGTGGATAAATATTTTTGCAAGAGAACCGTGATACATATTTGTTGGAAATAACTGCAATGAATGTTTGGAGTTCAAGGTGAACCGCTGAATTAATAAACACTTTTTGTTTTTGATTTGGCAACCTCCTCGTTAATACACTATTAACACTTCAACTTGTCTAGTTGCTTACCAGCAACTGGAGAGTGCCACCAGACTTTGTCAGAGTTCCGGTTAAGAAATCGAACATGCCAACACAAGCGTATTCTGCAAAACATCTTTAAAAACCATTTGTGGCACCCTGAGCAAAGTCAAACTACCCAGTCTTGAAAGTGTGTGATACAAGGCAGCACGCACTCATCGAACATGCGCCACACTCGCTATTACGGCAATAAAGTGATTTCCTAGTTGCTGGATGAAATTAAATATAACCTGTGATAGTACTACTAGGTTGCCGAAGAGTTTTCTAGGCACATGGTATGCTTTCAGCACAATAAAGTACTGGTGAGGCCTGGTCAAGTTGTCAGACTCATCCCTCAGCAGCTGAGAACAGTCACAACTGGGGGTTGTCTGTTCAAGGAAATGCTTAATCAAATAGCTCCAACGTAATAAGTGGACGAGCCATCAATTATGTTAGACCTCATGTCTGATATCAGCTAAAAAATATCCTCTAGTGGCGGGAAGTTATCAATTGGAAGGCATTCTATACTGTCTGCAATTGAACTTTCATGGTGCGAAAAATATTGGCAACTCCTTGAGGAGGTCAGCCTTGTCATACTCCACGTTTTTCATTGTTCGACAGTTTGGACAGTTTCTTTATCCGTGTTTGTTTTAGTCCTGAGGCGAACTGATACACATTTAGGCTTGTATCGCAGCCCATCATTTGTCATATAGCGCCAAATATGTTCTCTAGTGGGTCTTGCTGCAAGCGTCATGTAAGTAAGAACTTAAAGTCATGTACTTGTTAGTGAGCGCGTTGGTAATGATGTAAGTTTAGAAAGAGCTATATATGTAAAGACAGTGGACGGGACAACACATCTTTCAACTTTCAACAAACAAGTTTGTTTGTTGTAAGCTGAAAGATTTGTTGTCCCGTCCCCTGACTTTACGTATATAACTCTTCCTAAACTTACATTAAAGTCATGGTTGTTTGAAATCTCCTCCCAGAGCGCACTCTTATAGTAACTTACCACCCTATAATTGTTTGTGGCTACCTCCTACTTTGGAACTTCCATGCTGAAATCCATCCTAGTTGCTGGTGAATGAAACCGAGTACCTCAGATTCTCCTTTCAGAATGGCATGACGCAGCTTCTGCCCTGTTTTCTTGAATCGTGAGCTATTTAGACAATCAAAAAGTCTGTCCATCCTATTGAAGAAATAAGCTGTAGCCATGGCTGCCTCAGGAAGCTCCTTGGATAGGACTGCGAGACAGAGTGAGGCACTCAGTAACTGTGCGGCACGCTTTACTTTTATGTTACCCAAAGGGTTTTGAAAAAAGTGCCTCTCAGTAAGTTTCGGAGTCAATCGCAACCTGATCTCATGGGTAGAACGCTAAAGTTCAACAATCTGGGACTACTCAATGACCGCTTTCTTAATGCAAAATGTGTGTGCTTGGAGATTGTTTCTGGTTGATTTGATGAGATGCGGAACATCAAAGGTAGAGTAAACATGTTCGTTGTCAACATCAAAAATGGCTTATCAACAGACACACTAAGTTGGTTGGCCAAGCTTACGTTTGAAGCCCCCTGATCACAGACCACATGCTTTACTGTAAAGCCAACAGTCTTAAGCTCCCGCAATGTGAGGAATGAGGGGACTGCGGATAAAAGAAGACTGGTAGTTGAAGTGTGCACAACAGTGTATGCAAGGGCTCAAGCCACCTCCTAGAAATTCCAGAGCGCACAACAACCAAGGCTCTATCTGCAACACCGTTCAACGCCGTCATTTGTAAATCCAGAGACAATGTCGTGCGCAGGGTCATGTCAAGTTTTTTCACTAAAGAAATCTCATAGATATTCGAGGTGCACACACGATGGCAGCCCGACAGCTCGACGGAAACAACGGAGTGAGAAGCTCAAGCCGCTCGGCTCCAGAAACTCACACCGAGCATGCGAGCACGCGGGCGGTCATGCGTCATCTTGTTTGATGCAAAGCCGACCGAACACGCTGCAGCAGAAAGCACAAACGGACGGCACGCACAGCACGGACGAACGACGCACGGACGAGCAGAGGCCATGCAGAATGATGCTGAGGCGACGGCATGCAGGCAAGCAGGCGAGCAGGCCCAGGGCACAAGGAGGTTAGAAGTACTAGGAAAGGGCACGTTGCAATATTGGTGAAGCATAGTCATAAAAAGTTCAAACGATGTTGTGGCCAACGTGACCGCAGATCTCTCTGGCACTGGTGCGCGTGACATGTCACGTGTGAGATGAATGGTTGATTGTAGAAGGACTCCTTGCAGGCTGCGCGCGCTCCGTCCGGTAGGTTTTATCAGATCGAAGGCTTGACTGTGGTGTATTCTAGTACACCATAGCTAGACGAAGGCTAGCTACGGTCACGTGATGTGGTCACGTTGGCGTGATAAGTGAGGAGGGTAAGGAGGAAAATGAGAAAGATGCGAGGCGTCAAGGGAGCATGGCTTGTGGAGGCTACGCGGCTGGTGTCATGCCCTCTCCTATGCTTCCATCCTCCTTGCCACGGCAGGCCATGGCAGGCGCCATTCATCACGTGGTTTTTGTGACGTATTAGCTTAAAACTATTTAATCGTTTTAGTACTGTACATAATTCTAAAGCATAACAATTAAAAAAAAAATACGTCTCACAGAAAGAGTGCTAACTATTTTAATCAAATTACAGAAAAGCGCCACGTAGCGGAGGGCATTAAACTCACTATCTGGGCCGCTAATCGGCTTCTGTGTCCTCTTTTTATGTTTACTATATTACTCTATGACTTACTTTCGTCG
>JAZHYW010061271.1:0-85507 GCA_037355805.1 Ixodes ricinus
TTCACTAAATATCAGTTGTGAGTCAGCGCCTGTCCGTGTCTGTGTCTTCCACTTGTCCTCGACTTTAGTGCTAATTTTAATTTTGTAAAGAATAATGACTGCCTGTTTGCTCTCTATTTTTGCTTCCCTGGTGGATTATTATTGAGTGCGTGTTTGTTGATGAAATGGTTGTTGTTGTTTCATTGTTTCTTTCGTTGACTGATATGTGATTGATTCCCCCCCCCCCTTATGTAATGTCCCCGAAAGAGGACCTTTAAGGGTAAATAAATGAAATGAAATGAAATGTGATAACGGTTCATGTGACGTGCAAGTTGATCCCGCGTGTTTATTGCATCATAAAATGCGAGTCTGCTGCGTCCGCGATTTGCGGTATTTGTTCCCGTGGCATGCGCGTTCGTAGTGGGTTCCAGCGTTTTTGTCCACGATCTGCGCACGCGATATCGGTTCCAGTGACACACGAGTTGTCCCGAATGTTTGTTGCACCGTGAAATGATAATCTGCTGCATCCGCGATTGGCGGCATCGGTTCCCGTAACGCACCGGTTCCCTGCAGGTTCCCGCGCGACCTTTGCACCGTGTTTGCACGATCCTAGCGCGCACGTCTTTTCGCCAAAATCAGTGCTCAAAACTACATGCACATTACAATCAAAAGGAAAACCTGAAACTCAAGGAAAACGCAATAATCAATATAAGGTGGCTAGCCCGATCGCCATCGTAACCATTTGTTTACATTCGCCATTTAATATTCGTATCGTCGCGCATTCTCGATTCTATGAATTTGTGTTCTCAGTTTTAAGATGGGAAAAAAATTCACTGGGAGGCTTTAAAAGGAAAGCTACCGAGGTTCTTGAAAAAAAATGAGTTAGAAGTGAATTCTATTGTATTTTTACCTTGTGAGCCCGAATACCCAAATCATTTGCTGCGCATGTATTGTTCAATGCGAGAAAACGCGAAAGACAGTCGCCGTACGTGACGTCATCCACGGATCTTTTGGCTGCCCAAGGCTAGGGAGGCGGGGCTTCAGCCCTATTTTGAAATTGCTCTTATGGCTCTCCAGCACGTCACATTGAAACAAAATTGTGATATCTGTCATTCTAAAGGCCAAATGAACGCAATTCAAGTGTTTTTTCTCAAATGCAGAACTGCCCCATCTTCCCTTTACACAAAAGGCCGTTGTGTCGTAGTTTCACTTTCTGTATCAGGTCTGTCAAGCTTGTATTGAGTGTGTCGCTTGTGTTGTTGTCTATATAAGCATGTGTTGATATATTAAAAGTGTTGTTCGACTGAAGCGGCTGGCTCAACACGCGTTCCCAACACGCAGAAACGCGTGACAAGCGATGCCTGACTCCTGACCGGAAGCGCGTTTCTTTGATGTCGCGCTTGGCCCAACACATGACTGCGAAGGGTTAAAGGGACACTGACACCCCCAAAACTTTTTTTCCTTTTTTTTGTCAGGCGATTTATTATGGCGTCGGAATACTACCCAAATAATATTTTGCTACAGGGTCACGTATTTTTTTAATAAAGCCAAAAAACGCAACTGCACGAAACCGAAACCGAAACGGAGAAGTGGAGAGGATAGCGTGAGTGGCGGAAGTCACGTGGCTACACCCGACCGTGCGTTTTTCTTTTTTTTTCCCTCCTCTTTTTGCACGTAGCAGACGAAGTTCGCCGTGGTATTCCTTTGCAGTTACCGTATTTACTCGCGTAATCCTCGCACTCGTGTAATCCTCGCACCCCTAATGTGAGCCACCAAAAATTGGATTTTCTTTTTCTCGCGTAATCCTCGCACCCCCAAAACTGCAGCGGCGAAAGTCGTCTGCTCGCGAAACCTGCATGATGCACGCACTCTCCAACGCCCGCATTTTCCGGCGCCGCGCCGCTTTAAACGGAGCGGCGAGGCGCCGTTTAATGCTCCAAGCGCCCAAGGCGCTCTAGGCAGCCTAGCGCCATCTCCCAGACGCTAGTCACACTGTCGTTGAGCCGGTTTCGTGTGCGTGCAACTAGACGGCGTTTGCGCAGCCCGCGGTTGTCGAGAGATCGGGAGGTGACAGGTGACGACCAGCGATGCTAGGACTGATATGCTCATTCACGCTGGAAGCTGATCCGCTTTGGTAAAGATCCAGTACAATTGCACGCGCACTTGATGTCATCGAGTGCGCGTCAATTGTACTGGATCTTTATACAACCGCGTTCGCAATCGCTTTGCGAACGCGGATCTGCTTCCAGTGTGAATGAGCGGCGATTCGGACTGAGGTCGTTATCAGCGACGTAGGTAAGTGTTAACTCAAGACTGTTTGTAAGTAAATCTTGCTTTGTGTTGAACCTGTGGTTTGATTATTAAGGTAAGTCCTGTATTGGTAGTTCTCAAACCTTGTAGGTAGCTGCCAGCGCGAAAACCCCGATTTGCAGCCGCCTCGGTTTTTCTTTTTTTTAGAGCTTACGTTTTCGCACAAAATTTTCCCCGCGTAATTCTCGCACCCCCAACTTTTCATTGATTTTCCGCAAAAAGAAGTGCGAGGATTATGCGAGTAAATACGGTATGTTTGTTCCGCTCACTGTTCTGTACTTCAAGATGAGTTGTTTTGTATATTTAAGTGGTGGCAATTAGTAGTGAGTGCCCGAGTGCCGTGGTGAATTCCCGTGATCAGCTCCGAAAGGAATACTCCCAAGATGTTGCGTGAAGAGTTGCCTCACATGTCCTGCATCTGAAAGTGGCCAGAGTGCACAAGTTTTGAAAGATCAACGGGTCAGGATCAATGGCTGGCTGCAATTCCTGTAGAACCATTACGCGAAGCTCGGAAAGCGGACGCTACCCGATTCATATATGCTCCTTGCATTCTGTGGAAACTGATATACATTGAGTTCGCAGGTGTCAAAAATGGAATCCATACCATTTAGTTCAGCGACGTATCGTCCACAACAATTTTTTTTTCTGTGATAATTGTAAAAAACGAAATTTTAAAATTGCAGAATGCTTGAAAAAAAATAATAAATAAAAGGTACACTTACACCGGGAATCGAACCCGTGCCCTCTGCGTGTGAAGCGGACGTCTTTCCACTGAGCTACCAAAGCAACTCTATCATGCGTAGTTATGCTGGTTATGCAGCGGGTAGACTGTGTCGGAAGTTTGCTGCCGATTTCCCTTCGATACATGCACTCCCGGCTTTAAGTCGAGCAGCACCACGCATACAGCACATTTGCACCTCGTAAAGTAACCGTACGCGTGCGTATTCAACTCGAAGTACGCACTTCGTGCTTGACGTTTGAGCGAGCGACGCCTTCAGCCAGGAGAAGGGACGACGGCTCGGCGACGTCTTCGTGCAATCGGCTTGCTGGTCGGGCGTGTCGTACGGGATGAGTATCAGTTCTTTTGATCAGTCCGAAATTTTTCTTTCGAAGAAAGACAGAATTCGCCAGTACCGTGAACGACAGTTCTGAAGTAGAGGTCCAACGCCCGTCGTCCGCTGCCATCCACTAGTGCTAGTCCCACGATGCGCGAAACGACGCCATGTTGAGAATTATGCAGTGAACGCACAGAAAGCTTCCAGTTGTCTGTGCTACCTTTTTTTTTCAATCAACGTATTTGCAGCTTTTTTGAAGCCACAAAAAATGGGTTTCATATTTTTTTCTATTTTTAATATTGACTGTGTGCCTTCAATGACCTACGACTTTGATTAAATTTGGTGGTCGCATCGATACCTTAGAAAACGGCCCGTGACCACGGAAAAGAGAGTGAGCGAGACTCGAACTGGCCAGTTCTTGATCGGCGGTTTTCGGGCGGAAAGAAACCGAATTTCGAGCCGCAAATTCTGTTCTGGGTAGTTGGGCTCTCATATGTCACGTACAACTAAAAACCTCGGCGAGCATAAATACCCTGTCAGTGTCCCTTTAAGCATCATTTTGACTGCTTGACTATAAATTGGAGTATGTGGGACTTCGAACTATCTAGTTTTTATAACTCGAATGTAAATATTTCAGGAAGTGTCACCACCTCAAAATATGAGACGCATATCTGTCCGATATAAATTTTTGAAAACATTGATTTTTCTCAATAAGGACTTCAACTTAAAAGAAAATAAAGTAGACAGCCCGATTCCCCAGTAAATTTCAGTTCAGAAACATCTTGATTGTGGTACAAATTACTTTTACCTTTGAACAAAAGATTTTTTCGTATGAAATTTGCAGCAACAAGTGGAACTGAGAAAAATGCATTCAAAAATTGAACTCCTTTACTTTGTTAAAACCTCGCAATGGTTTGAAAATATTTTATATCAACATACCTATTTGGCATATGGTTATCAAATTTAGTGTAAGGGTGTATAATTAGTTTTTAAAACAAAAAACCTCAAATTTAAAAACATTAGGTTTTTCAAGATAATTTAAATTTAGGCCCATGTCCCCCAAAGGGAAACTGAAGCGGTTCTGTATCTGAGGAAAAAGACCTAAAATCGCCTTCATTTGGCCTCCAGGATCACAAATATCATGATTTATTTTTTAATTTGGTGCACGGAGGATGCAGAAATTAATTTCCAAAGTACCGCGAAGCCCCTCCTTCCTGGGGCGTGTGTCGTATTAGTAATTTTCGAAATCTCCGCTCTCACTCATCTTCAGCGCCTGTCAAAGCTACGCAGGCGCACTCCTGCTATTTTTAAAAAGGTCAGGAAGAGACGTTACGACTGGTGTCAGTATGGGGGAATATATACCTGGCAAGCTTGCAATTGCGCTCATTGGCCACACGAGCGACACGCGCCTGGCGGCCCAAAGATCCTAGTATGATGTCACGACTGGTCGGAAGTTTTTCTATGTTTTCTCGCATTTACTCCGATCTTCAGGGGAAAACGAATGTGATATTCAGATTACCGGATAAAGATACGCCAGAATTCACCTCTAGCTCGTTTTTTTCAAGAAGTGTTTCAGCTTTCCTTTAAGACAAAATACATTTTCTGGTTGGCAGTGACTAACAATGTTGGGAAAACAAGGTAATTACAGCGAGAGAGAGAGAGAGAGAGAGAGAAAGAGCAGTCTTGCAAAAAAGGAAAATAGAGTCAGCCAGTTACTGCCTGGCCCCTGGCTACGACTCCCACATTAGTACTTTCCTCTTTCACATGCCTTCTCTTCCTATCTCTCTCTTCGTGCTTGTAAGAAAAAATAATTACAAAACTTTTCCATCTTAACTCTCTCCTGACCATGGGGAAAATGCCTGTTTTGTGAGCCTTTTTGATACTCATTTCTTTCCCGAGGAGACTACAAGGTTTACAATATGATCCCATACATAGAAATGTGGCTTCATAAGTGGGCTCTTCAATGATGGAAACATCAAAGCAGAAACTTGGAATTTCATTGCGAAATTTAATTCCTCGAACACAATTGATTTTCAAAAATCGGTCCACACCAGATAAATTTACGGCTACATCTAAAAAGGAAGTGGCAAAAAATTTTAAGCGTCAGCGCGATGTGCTTTTTTTGTAGATGATTATTGGCGCATTGCAAAAGAGCACTGGCTGGTGGAGCACTGGCTGGAGCCTCCGGCACATTCTCAACATCAGACCATAGGAGATAGTCCAGCAAGCCCGAGAGCTCCGCAGGAGCCTTGAAATGGGCCTTCGCGCCAATCGATCATGGGTAATCGACGCTCTGTGGGTGCTGCCCTAAGCTACGACTAGACACCACCACTATACTCTGTAGATAAAACAGGTTGAAACGAAGAGCTTACCGTGACTTGAGGAGGTACTCGGTTCCATAGGAAATGCTGACAGCGGTTAGGCTTGTATGATGGCTTGCAAGATCACGGAGGAATGGGACCACTTCAGGTGCCTAAGAACAAATTCAAAGATCAATTGCAGTAATGCCTATATGCCTAGTTATACATAGATGGTAGCTTGCACCATCCGACTTGCCTGAAGCTATGTGAAAAACAAGCTGTTCATTTTCTCTGTCGCATTGCCCGTACAACACAAACACAGATCACTTGGTGGTTAGAAAGTCATTGTAAAAACAAGTCGTTGCATTAAACGCCAGATTTTGTGACAGTGTTTTTACCTACAGAGCAGCAATTTTTTCTTGAGACACTAAATGTGATGACACTCGTCAAAGCAATGTCAAATGCCCAGACTGAAATGCACCTCCGGTCCAGATGAACCAGAAGAAACCGCAATCAATCTGCCTTTGAGAGGTCGCAAGCGACCGTTTTAACAGTGTTGAAGGGCACTTTGGCACAACAGTTTGACTGGCTCTTGAATGTGCATCCATGGTGAAGTAATAATTACACCGCTGTTCGGCCAATCGCAATTGGCTGAACACGCTGCACCTCCAACGCGACTATTATCAGCAAAAGGGTGAGGGTACCACTGCTGTACTCGTCCCCTTCCGGTGTCAAGGACATCTGCAATAAACACATGAATGCTCTGTTCGTTTTCACAAACATAACACTTGCCCATTACAACAAGCCCAGTGCAGCCGACACTGTAAAATAAAAACGCAAAAAATCAACGCTGGACCAGTCAGCCAGCTAAAGCCGTGGTTGTGAATAGCACCTCCTGAAGTTTTGTTCAAAACCATCACCTAACAATTCAGCACTTAGTTAATACCATCCACGAGATCTGCTAAGAACAGTACCTGCTTCTTGAATAAGGGGAAGTCTAGACGTCTCTGAAAGTAAAATTGACTTCACCTCCACAAGCGCACTATGCTCTTCGCTTCTGTAAATGAGTAGTGGATAAGCATGAATAGCTCGTAATAACTACAACAGAGGAATCAGAAACCTTTGAGTTGGGTGTACGAGCACCATTGAGGGAGTGCGCCCCGAAGGGGCGCTAATTGTAGGAAGCTTGTCAACTAACTTTGATCTAGTAACGTTGGTTTAATTGCGCGTTACAGGCTCCCAAACGTGGATGAGGACAGGATCAGGGATTTATGCATAGCTAGCTGTCTTGCAGCGTCTTATTTTTTAACTTTTAATCGGCAGGTAACTAAAGCCATCTCTTGGGTCGTTTAGCAGACATTGCAGTGAATTGTGGTTTCTGAACATAGACTGTATTTTCTTGTAACAGTGCTTTTCAGTTTTTTGTATCTTTCTGTTCATCAATTTTCGTGGGTTAGCAGTGTCAACCTGCTTGTTTCGTGTTGTGTCGGCGTCTGTTTGAAATATTTTGGTTATGTTTTTCATCAGTGTTTGTGCTTGCGAGTGTTGGTCGGCTCGTCCGGGCGGGAGTTTGAACAGCACAACGCCTTGGACAACCCAGAGATGAGCGGATCATCGGTTCTCGACTTTCGGATTAATGACGGGCCCAACCATTTAACCATTTGACTGGATGCCGGTAGCCGAAGGGAGCTCAGGCAACTGGGTTAAATCTCTTATCACTGTGCACTTTCCGGTTTTAACCGAGACACCGATAAAAATCTGCTGATGACGAAAATACAAAATCGGTTAGAACCGAAAACGCCGAAAGTCGACTATTTTCGCCCCGATAAAAACCGCAAAGCACCGATGTCTGAATGTTTCTGCCGTAGCGACAACTAGCTTCATAGAAACTCCTCCCATCTAGAGGTCTGTCAAACGTGTTATCTCGTGGATCCTGCATTCGTTCAGTGTCTATTTAGAGGTCGCTGTGGCTCTTGGAGGACACTGCCAACATCAGCGTGGTCCAAGGCCACCGAACTTGGAGAACACATCTCTTCGCCAAGGAAACGGAAATTCGTTCATTGTTATCCGTTTAGTTTTCAAGGGTTGTCGGGGGTACTGGTTCGGTTTGATGTAACACCGTCTTGGGTTTGCTGGAACTGTCGTTTTTTTTACTGGAGGGGCAGACGGCTGTAGGTTTTGTTGATGTAGGGCTTTTTCGCTGTATTAAAAGGACCGTTCTCAACAGTGTTGCCGTTGGTGGCTACTTTGTGCCAAATTGGCTAGTAGCATCGTTGATCCCATGTTATTTTCTAAAGTTCATTGACCTGACTGACTGGCAACTACTGTCCCAAGCCTCGCTGGACGTTTTGGGATTTCCCATGTCCGGCGCAAATGTGGAGCGGGCATTTTCAAAGTTGTGGGTGGTGAACCGCAAGAAGGGTGCTGCCATAATGGATGCAAGCCTCTCGAAGTATGCTTACATCTACTCTAATAAGAAAGTGTAAGAACAGATGCTACCACAGAAAGAACAGTGTATAAAATATTTGAATAATACTGAAACTCCAAAGTGTTTGTGTCCAATTGCGTTTTTTTTTTCATTGTAAATGGGGAAGTGCTTTATTCCACAGTGCAACGCAGGATACAAAATGTGAATGGAGAAGCAGTCCCTTTCTGCTACTCTGAAAGAAGAGGACCGCCTAAAGGTATGGCGCAACGTGATCCCGCTCAAGGAATGCCTGCTGCAGCCATCAGCCTTGGTCTACGAGAGACATTTTGCTAAGATGTGCGAGCAAATTATGGAAAGCCGTCTACAAGGGCCACGTCGTCCTAAGAGCCCCACAGAAAGCTGCTCTGGCAAAAGACTCAGTGCCAACAGTTTTTGCTGCTACCTGACAAAGAACAAGAAAAAAAGAAAAGAACCCGCAGAGCGTCAGTGCCCTCGTTCCAGCAAACGGCACTATTTTTAACATATTACTTCACTTGGAAGTAATAACTCATATTACTTTACTTCACCTGGAAATGCAAGAGTAGGCACCATTAGCTTATGTTTGTCAAATGTTGCTTGTTTCTAAAGTAAAGGGTGTTTACTTTCCGAATTGTGTTAACAAATTAGTTCTTGAAGAAAAAAATCCATAGATCAAAGCATATGCCTGCCGTGTCTCTGCCGCATTATTCCTGCACCGAAACTAACGTTCAACGAGTTCTGTCAGCCAGTCAACTTCATCAGAGAGTTTTAGTAGACATTTGGGCTTGATGACGCGATAGAAGAGTAGCACGCCACCCAAAGGCATTTTTCATGCATTAGCATGTAAGCATGCTCCTTTAAAGAGGACTCTTTTGTGCAAACAAGGGAAGCGTTTTAGCTACTACGGAATAGGGGTGTACTTAATAAGCAAATAGCATACCACCGCCACAACAGGCCTTCAGCGTCCCATCCCTCGTGATCAATCTTGAGCCCTTTGCATGCCTATAGTGTGCTTGAATCTGGGGGCCAGCTCTATACACACTTCAAAGTTTACCATTCCAACCAGGGACTCAAACCGTTACGGTTTGAGTCCCTAAACCAAAACGACACAAGCCCTTTTTGTTGCGACGCATAGTTTCCGCAATATCGAATTCGTTTAACTTTTCGTAAAACACCCTGTATATGTGGGTGATTTCATCTCAAATCGTGAAAGTAAAAATGATGGGTCCTCGAAAAAAAACTGGAAAAACTATATGTTGGTGGAAATGTGTTACTAGAACAAAACTGCAAATTATAATTATGGAACATGTTTTTTTTTCTTTAGTTTTGGGCTTCGAAAGGGCAGAAGGAACGCCTTGCCATTTTTGCAGTTTTCACGAGAGGCACCATGTGGAGTCTCGAAACTTTTAGATTTCTTTTTCACAAGAATTATTATTTTCTTCACTGCTTTAGGACTTTATTTAGAAGAGTCAAAGTTCTCTACAAGTGTTTTTTTATTTTATTTTATAAAACAATATTGTTTGAGTCTTGCACCTTTGACAATAATGGGCCAAATTTGAATCGAGCTAGCTTTCGATGTACAATTATTTTACAGATAAGAAACATAAAATGAAAGTTTGTATCTAAGCCAATTTATAAATTATAATATTGTAATTTAGGTATAGTTTATATAAAAGAAACAACACTGTAAACTTGAGAAGAAATGCAAAAAATACAAACTTCAACGTTATTTAAAAAAAAACATATTTTTTATTTGTTTCTAATTTCTTTTATAAGAAAGGCTTCCTATGTCTTCTTTTATATGCAACGAAATTTCTGACGTATATGGTTTCGTCGTATTAAGCAGTGCGTTTGAAAAAAATACATATTTTTACCTCCATTCAAAGATGAAAAGACATGGGCCATTGCCAAATCATTTATGTAAATATTATTATTATATACATATATATATATATATATATATATATATATATATATATATATATATATATACTTGTAACGTGACCATAGTATTTGTTAGGGGTGTCGCGAACCGGTCGAGGTTCGAGTTCGACCAGGTTCAACTTTTTCTAACTTCTTGGGAAAAGTTTGACAAAGGTTCGACTCAGGTTCGACTGCTATGCGCATGCGCGACAGGCTGGCCAGTTGGCTTCGGATTGGATGGTGACGGCTAAGGGATGAATTAAAGGCAGCACTGATTGGTTATTTCAGTTAATACAGTGCAAAAAATTAAGTTATTAACTTCCTCAGTGATTAGCATTAGTCGCTTTTAATTGCAACTGTTCATAAAATAAAATAACAGTTTGCATAAAAAAAAAAAAAAAACTCCAAACCTAGAAATGTTTGTGTCAAGGTCTGGCCACACTGTCCACGAAGTCGAACCGGTCGAATCTGGTTAAAAGTTTGAAGTTCGTTGAACCGGTTATTTGATATACATCATGTACCATTTGATAAAAATAAGGCATGACTGGTATGCTATAATTTAAAAAAAATGTTCATGCACATGTCCAGTTCACTTGAAAAGTCGTAAGATTCACAACTTTTCTTTGAATAAATTTTTTAAACATCTTTTATTTTATTTAACAAGCATAAAAATTATGTTTCACAAACCTTTATGTAAGGCAATGAAGGGACAAATAATTTTTTAAAACCTAGCAGGCCGAGTGCGAAATTTTGCTTCTTTCATGCGGCCGCATTTTCAGGTACCTATACTGGCGAGGCTCGTTTAAAGCTTTTTGACTTCCTTTTTATTTGAGCCAATAACAAATCATACAGATAAATGGGGGAAATGCATAGCAATACATAGCATTTTTTAGTATTATTAGCCCACAGTTACGTTCATTGTGGTAAAAGAAACATGATTTTGAGTGAAGTTGTTAGCATTACTCAATCCTTGAGGATTCATTTTTTTTTTTTTCTCACAACCCTGAAATATTTGTCTCAATTTTGAGTCTTCATCCACAAGTAGCAGGAATGATTGTTTCTCACAAGACTAAAAAAATACATATTTTTTTTTACTGTGTCATGGTGCTTGTGCAGAGCAGACGCAACTGCCGATCGTCGCGATTCAAAAGTGGGACTTCCTCAGCATTAAATTCGGTGCTAGGAAGCTCATGTGATATAGCTTTGCTCTGTCGCGAACTGTTTAAACATTTCTGGAGGACGAAAGTGTGTTTCGTGTCATTTCAGATAAAGCTTCAGATAACTGGCTACCATGACTTTAGGCCACAAGATGGATAAGTGTCGTTACTCTGAAGCGTAGCTTATTTGATGGCACTAGGGCGAGGCACGCTGCTTCACTTTTGAGGAGTACAATTCCAGACATCGGGCCCACTCCACGAGAAAAATCATCAGCACTTCCAATAGTTTCCAGTTCTGACGACCTGAGATTGTGCAAGGAAGCTTGGTGCTTGAGGACTCTCCCCACGTCATTACACACACTTTCGCAATGTCCCGTAGCTTAAAAAAAAAAAATTTGGTCACCTCTTGCTTTTTTGCCATCTCGTACAGTTGAAACCTACTTTTTGAAATGACTAGCCTCACTGTCAGAGATGTGACAAGTTTTGTTAATATCGGAATGTTTTCTTCCAGCCACTTTTCAACTGTGCGCAGAGCAAAAAATGCATGTGCTGTACTGTGCACGATGTCATCGCTGACAACTCCGAAGCTGTAGATTTTGCGCTCCGTTGTAGTGACGCAGGTGAAGATAGACACGATTTGATTCTTCCAATGAAAGTATTGTACCGCTCGAACTGAACGTGCGGAAGAGCCCCTTACCATATTATACTATAAATACTATCAATGTATAAGTTTTTCCGAATTGTGTGTGGACACGAGAACCAATACAAGCTTTGATCCTGTTAAAAAAATAACTAATATTTAAGTCAAAAACCAAATGACCTTGGCCCATTTTTGTCAAAGGTGCAATATTCAAGAATTTTTATTTTATAAATTAAAATTAAAAAAAAAACACTTCTAGTGTGTTTTAACCATTCTATATAAAGTATGAAAGCACTAAAAAAGTTATCATTGTTGTGAAAAAAAAAATAATCTAAACATTGCGAGACTGCAAAATGTGTCACTATAGTGAAAACTGCAAAAATCTCAAGACTTACCTTCGGCCCTTTGGAGCCCAAAACTCAAGAAGAAAAAAAATTCCATAGTTCTAATTTACAGTTTTGTTCTAGCCAAACTATTTTTCACCAACATATATTTTTTTACAAAATTTTTTGAGGACCCATTATTTTTTCTTGCACGATTTGAGATGAAATCACACGTATGCATAATATGAAGTAATGAAGTCGCACCAGGCTAACGCAGCTAGCGGCGTTCAAGGAAAGCTCGGTAGAGGCCGCCAAGAGTCAGGGTGACGTCACGATGACGTCAAATATGTTGATCACCCTCTCCGGCAACTAGGACGGGTACAGCCGTTAACATCCATGTTTCCTCGGGGCGCTCTTTCCGCGCTCAAGCGTAGGGTTCTTGTTTCCACCGCCTCAAAATATGGCGTTACGATCGACATTGCCGCCGGGCCGGTGGCAGTCGTGGTAACGGCGCAACCGGTGCAACGGTCGACGACATCCGATGAGCGTGATCGTCTGCTCCGAGTGTTCTGCGGAAAACGTGGTGTTCGCTCGGTCCGCGCTAATTTGACTTCTAAAGTTCTGGTGCTCTCGGAAGAGGATACCTTGGCTCTACTGCGCTGCGAAATGGTGCAGGAACTCCAGCAAGTCGAAAGTCTTGTCGTTCTTTCTATTCTCAAAGGAGTTCCAAAGCGAGAGGTAAAGTTTCGTTTTTCGTCACTTTCGTTTCAAGCCCATTTCATGTTGTGCGATCCTGGTTGCGATTTTCAGTCTCGTGCGGCAGAAACCCCGTGAACACAGCACTGAACACACATTGTTTTCGTTTTTTTCTTACGTATGAGCGACGTTGCACCTTAAATTCGCAGGCAGATCGAACCGTACCACGTGCTAAGCGCACAAGACGACACAGGCATTTTTGGTGCTCTCTTTTTGCCCACAGACCCTTGTCTTATTTTTGTGGGCAAGCTTGAGTGCTTTCTGCAAGCATTCTCAATCTGGTATACAAGGATGATGTGATGAAGAATCTTAGTGCTTTCAGGACGGAACAGTCGGAGACATTCTCTGTCCAGCAATCGGCTAGAAGTTCCTCAAGATGTTCTGCTATAAACTCTGGTGAATTCACGCCTTTTAAAAGAAGAAATCTGCAAAAACCTCATTTGAAAAGGTCTGCAGCTGATAGGAAAGCACAGAAACCGTAAAACAAGTCACCTATCAGCTGAGTAACAAAAAAAAAATCATTTTTGTCTACAAAACATTGAAGTTTCTGCTGATCAAAACTGTGGTGGTGCGATATCTTTTATAAATGTATATTTCTTTCCTTGTGCTCTTACGTGCTTCTCGTGCCATCTGTTCTATTGTTCCGTAAATTTTATTATCTGTTTATATCTTTCATTGTATGTTTGAGATCTGTGTAAATAATAAAGAATGTATGAAAAGTAAATGTGTGCTCCTTGCCTCCTACCCACTTGAGGAGCAGCTTCTCTGAAGTTGCGCTACAGTGGTTTATGAAAAAAGATATTAAATAGAAGCCTCAGAAGACAAGAATGAAATCGAGGAGAAATGAAATCAGGCAAGCAAACGGGGGGGGGGGGGGCAGCGGCGGCAAACCGGCTGCCTAGGAGCCCGCCTGGGACGCGACAGGACAACTTGCGCCATCTAGGGGCAAATAGAGGCGGCCCGGCAGCAGTAGAGGCGGCGATTGTAACGCCATGCTTTGAGGCGGCGGAAACAAGAACCCTACGCTTGAGCGCAGAAAGAGCGTCCGGAGGGAACATGGATGTTAAATGCTGTACCCGTCCTAGTTGCCGGAGAGGGTGATCAACATACTTGACGTCGCCGTGACGTCACCCTACTTTTCTCTTTTTATTCGCTCATCGCTCGCTCTTTTCTCGCTCGGGCGCCCGGAGCACGTTACAATAGCCAAGGCTACGGCTGCGCCGGCCTGGTCACACTTTGAACCGTTGTTGGTATTTTAAAGCATTTAGTGAGTTGACGTTTAGGCCCGAGTCAGGCCGAAACGTCGATTCACTAAATGTTTTACAATACCAATAATGCTTCGAAGTGCGACTTCTTTAGATTATATTATTCAGCATCGTACGCTATATTTTTTTATATATCTACCTTATCCTTTTGCATCCGCAAAGAATTATTGTGAATGTCCCGTTGTTAGATATCCACTTTAGGCCATTTAGTATTAAATGGCTGTCTAGCATTTCAATAAAAGAAATGGAGAAAATGAGAAAAAAAAAGTTTTTTAGGAACTTGTAAATGGTAACCCAAACCGTAAAAATGGAAACCGTAAAAAACCAAAACGAAATTGACATCACCAGGAAACGGTAACCGTAATATTTTTCTTAACTTAAATGCAACATGTAATGCATATTGACACAGTTATTACAAAATAAGATGATATTCTACAAGATAATTGTATCGGTGTCGTTTTTGTGTGTTTACTGGCAATTTTCATGACTCCTTGTAGAAGTGACGTGACAACGAGGTTGGGTAGAAGGGAGTGTGGTGCAGTCACAAATCACGCTACGAGAGTTTCAGTTTTGAGGCATTAGGGACCTTTAGCAAACCACTGGCAAGCTCCGCTTTCCGCACTACCGGAGCCTTTGAAGCATGCTTTTAAGCGCGCGCCTGGGTGGCACTGTGACCGCGGGGCACGCGCTTAAAGGAACACTACAAAGAAATTTTGGCACTTATTTTTTCGTCTTTATGTGTTCAAAGGAGCAATATCACATCAGACATACTAATTTCTTGTTGAGCAGACAGGGAAAGGAATTTTAGAACGAATTAAACAATTAGCATAGAGCACCTGGTGGATGTCACTAACGCCTCGTTTGTAATGCCCGTCTAGGAACCTTGACAGGTAGTGAAAGTAACTGTCTCGCCTACTAAGGCCCCTGTATACAGGGGCCTTATCGCCTACCCCCAGGCCGGCGCAGCAGTAGCTTTGGCAATTGTAACGTGCTCCGGGCGCCCGAGCAAGCGAAGAAGCGAGAAAAGAGCGACCGATGAGGGAAAAAAAAGAGAAAAGTAGGGCGACGTCACGGCGACGTCAAATGTTTGATCACCCACTCCGGCAACTAGGACGGGTACAGCCGTTAACATCCATGTTTCCTCGGGGCGCTCTTTCTGCGCTCAAGCGTAGGGTTCTTGTTTCCGCCGCCTCAAAACATAGCGTTACATTCGCTGCCTCTACTGCTGCAGGGCTGCCCCTCCTTGCCCCTAGATGGCGCAAGTTGTCCTGTCGCGTCCTAGGCGGCCGTTTCGCCGCCGCTCGCTTCGCCCCCCCCCCACCCTCCTTTGGTTTCGCTGATTTTATTTCTCTTCGATCTCCTTCTCGTCTTCTGGGGCTTTTATTTTATATCTTTTTTCATAAACCACTGTAGCACAACTTCAGAGAAGCTGCTCCTCAAGTGGATAGGAGGCAAGGAGTACACATTTACTTTTCATACATTCTTTATTATTTACACAGATCTCATACATAAAATGGAAGATATATAGAGATAATAAAACTTACGGAACAATATAACAGATAGCACGAGAAACACGTAAGAGCACAATGAAATAAAAATACATTTATAAAAGATATTGCACCACCACAGTTTTGATCAGCAAAAACTTCAGTGTTTTGAAAACAAAAAAAAAAAAAGCTTTTTTTTTTTTACTCAGTTGTTAGATGATTTGTTTTACGGTTTCTGTACTCTCCTATCAGCTGCAGACCTTTTAAAATGAGGTTTTTGCAGATCTCTTCTTTTAAAAGGCGTAAATTCACCAGGGTTCATGGCAGAACATCTGGAGGAACTTCTAGCCGATTGCTGGACAGAGAAGGTCTCCGACTGTTCAGTCATGAAAGCACTAAGATTCTTCATCACATCATCCTTGTATACCAGGTTGAGAATGCTTGCAGAAAGCACTCAAGCTTGCCCACAAAAATAAGACAAGGGTCTGTGGGCAAAAAGAGAGCACCAAAAATGCCTGTGTCGTCTTGTGCGCTTAGCACGTGGTACGGTTCGATCTGCCTGCGAATTTACAGGTGCAACGTCGCTCATGCGTAAGAAAAAACGAAAACAATGTGTGTTCAGTGCTGTGTTCACGGGGTTTCTGCCGCACGAGACTGAAAATCGCAACGAGGATTGCACAACATGAAATGGGCTTGAGACGAAACCGACGAAAAACGAAACTTTACCTCTCGCTTCGGAACTTCTTTGGAAATAGAAAGAACGACAAGACTGTCGACTTTCTGGAGTTCCCGCACCATTTCGCAGCGCAGTAACGCCAAGGTATCCTCTTCCGAGAGCACCAGAACTTTCGAAGTCAAATTAGCGCGGACGGAGCGAAGACCACGTTTTCTGCGGAACACCCGGAGCAGACGACCACGCTCATCGGATTTCGGCGACCGTTGCACCGTTGCCACGCTTGCCACCGGCCCGGCGGCAATGTCGATCGTAACGCCATATTTTGTGGCGGTGGAAACAAGAACCCTACGCTTGAGCGCAGAAAGAGCGCCCCTAGGAAACATGGAAGTTAACGGCTGTACCCGTCCTAGTTGGCGGAGTGGGTGATCAACATATTTTACGTCATCGTGACGTCACCCTGACTCTTGGCGGCCTCTACCGAGCTTTCCTTGAACGCCGCTAGCTGCGTTAGCCTGCTACGGCCCCAACGAGAGCAGAGCTGGAAAAGCAACTCCCCTCTCCCCAAGACTCTCTTTTGTGTGCACAAAAAGTCGCTATTGTCCCTGTACAAGATTATAAAAGATTAACCCGTTACTCAAAATTTTTACAAAAGTAGCCGCTTCGGTGGCTGGAACGACTAGGCCATCCTCTCAACGTCAGCCTCGCCGTAGCTTTGCTTGTCCCGAGACGAACTATGTCACGATTGCGTCGGATGTCACATGCTCTAAGCTGGGCCTTCTCCGAGCGCTTGCCAGAGTGGGCCGTTTATAACGAAAAATACAGCCATCAGGCTCAAAATACAAACGTGCGATTGTCATTTACGGATATTGTGAATCATATTGAACCCATTTTCGAACACGACGGGCATATTTCAAATTTTGTTGAAGTATCCCTTTAAAAGCATGCTTCAAAGGCTCCGATAGTGCGGTATGTGTAGGGTGACCATATTCCTCAAGGCAGTAAACGGGACATCTCAGCGAGGCAACACTGGGGGTAGGGGGGGGGGGGGGTAATTGAGATTGGGAGAAAAAATTTAATGAAATAACTGATCTTATTTCAAAACGGTACCATAATGCACAAAGCCCAGGGGCCTACGGAAGAGTCACACTCACAGTTCAGCTGCATGCACTCATTTGGAAGGTCCTGCCTTGGGTCCTTCGTTGATAAGGGCGTATTTTGCCGACAACTAAAGTTTCCTAAGCAGGACTTTATCCTGCAAGACTGGGTTGTAAAAGTCTGTGCACTTATATGAAAAAAATAAAAATAAAGAATCATATCTCGAAAATGGGACATGATTCTTTATTGGGACAAAAAGACGGGACGGCAGAAGCGGACCTTCAAAACGGGACTGTCCCGGTCAAAACGGGACGTCTGGTCACCCTAGGTATGTGGAGCATGGCAACGGGTTGCTAAAGGTCCCTATTATTAGCGCAAGCCTGCGTGGGTGTGTACATTGTTAAAATGAAGGCAATAACGCTGCATTCTTGCTTTTTCTGGGAGTCAATGTTTGTGTGCACGCGAAAGCGACGGTTGCTGAGCCTTCACCAGAAGAGAAAATAATATTATTGTAAATATGCATGTTTTTTATTTGAGCCACCTGACGTCAGCTTTGCATGAAACTGTGCGCCCCATATTCGCAACGTCTCGTTTTTAACCTCTAAAATGCCAGTTTGTGGTGTTAGGACACACACAAACGTTTAGGAAGATAGGGTGAGTTAAGCAAGTCGGATGTCAAGCATTATAGTTCTGTGTTTAGTTTTATGCAGATACATGAAAATCGCGAAATAACGCTAATTGAAAAAGCAATATTATTTTGTTTTGGCACACACTACTTCCGAGCCGAAAACAGAATTGTTAAAATTGTGAGGAGTGCTTTAAAATAACTGTCGGCCAATGTTTCAAGTTCAACTATACCTCGTCGCATCACTGGAAATGTGAAAGGAAAATCACGTTATCCGGAATGTATTGCATCATTTGTCACTTGCGCAGCGGACTGCGTAAATTACTGGTCGATCTTCTGTTCCTGAGGCAGAAAATATTGAAGAGAACTACGCTCGCTCACAAACGCACAGTTACCGTGTTGCCTACTCCACACCTCGCCGTAACCGCTGGTTGTACTACACTGCACGATGGCAACCGCACAACTGCACGGCGTCCATTTGCAATCCATTGCCCCGTCGCCCCGTCAAGTTCTCACGCGTGCGCAGACATTTGCCGAATCTGAAGTTCGGCAGATTCGGTCCATCACTAATGAAAAGCCAATAGGTGCACAATGGAGCAATTTGCGCAGCAGTTTTATCCCTGCGGCAGTAATACACGAGCACGACCGCACGCCAGTACGATGCTCGTCGAGAGATCGAAACGGGCGCGGGTAGGGATTGAACCAAGATCACTGCAAACAAACGAAGAGTACAAGAGCGCGAAAAAATACGGGCGCGGTGTCCGTTTATGGGTTGCGCGTGTGAAGAGACAGACTCCTGGCAACCACCAATTGACCTTTTTCATAGTTTGGCCACGATCGTTGCGCGCCCTCGCGGGAATCGCTCGAAACACTTTTGGTGGCTCCGGGACCGCCTCTCCGTCGTCCGCGCCAGGCCTGGCGTGTCTCCCGGTCCATGTGTTTACGTGTGTTCTCTGGTGGCGTTGTTCCGTCTTTCACCATTCTGAACGTGTATTTCTGTCTTCGTTTCACGTGCATATTTTCTTCGAAATGGCTGAGGACGACCTGGGGCCCTGATCTGAACACTTGGCGATAAAGTCGGCGAGAATTACGGCGGCTGTGATTGGCAGGCGCCAAAGTCAAGTGCGACATCGGTCAATCGCAGCCGCCAATTTTCTCGCCTAATTTCTCGCCGAATTTTCTCGCCGACTTCTTCGCCAAGTGTCCAGATTAGGGCCCCTGGAGGATTAACAAAAGCCACTGTTTACGATACAGAGGATCTCGTTCGTTTTTATACCTTCAAGGATGGACAGACCGCCGACGCCGCATCGGTTCCTACCATCGACTCGGAGTCACTTAATCGTCACTTCGGTGTCGCGTCTTGCAAGCAACTCAAGAAGGAGTCAACCTTCAAGGCAGAGTCGCAGAGTGTTATGTGAGGAAAGTAATGGTGACCAGTTTGGATACCGACCCAACCATCCACCTTGTGCGGAGCTTGTGAGCTCCATTTATGAGGCCCGGCCACTACAAACAGCTGATTTTGCTCTCCTTGATCGCTTAATTAAGTTATTCAAGCTTATTGCGTCCGTCACTTCGCCGTCCTGTGTACCGCGCGAGCGCACGGGGTATCGACGTATTCGGGAATGTGTAAACAAACTCGGACGGTGTGAAATACGGGTGGTCTTGATATCGCAAAGGCTTGCCTGCACCGTCAAAAAGTAAGGAACGGTAAGTTAAAAACAATCTATCTTCGAATTCGGCACGTTTACGAACCTTCGACAAAGTGGGCCCAGCAAACAGGGGAGTTTACGGTTGGTTGCCAAGGCATTCCATCGTGGTTTTGTCTCCGTGAGGCTTAAATTCGTTTCGCACGCTTTAAATGCTTTGCCAGTGACTGATATCTTTTGTGTTTTCTCTTCACTTTTAACGTGGCAAGACGCGAATGTGTATAGCGCACGCTTCAAGAACGGAAAGTTTATCTTGTTATTCTTTACTTGAGAACCGGCTATGGCTTGATTACGTCACACGACCGCGTGTGCACATTCACTGTTAACGGAAATATAGTCAGAGTGCAGGCGAACTGGTGAAAGTTGAACATGATGGTAAACTTGATATACGAATGCATGGAAGGAGAGAACATGGAGGACAGGGCGGAAACAGGACTTCTTTCAAGAAGTGCTTCCTTGATGTTGTATCCCTTGATATATTCGTATCTATTCATCAACACACTTGTTTTGAGTTATTAAACCTGAGACTGGGGTAGGAAAATGAAAACGCAAAGGAAGAACAGGCAACGTCTCAAGAGACGTTGCCTGTTCTTTTTCTGTCTCCTCTTACGTTTTCGTTTTCCTAACCAGTTTCAGGTTTACCATCATGTTCACATTTACTGTATTTTAGTTAAAAGCAGAACGTCCCGCCATCACACTGATGACCCAGCCACCCAACACGGGGGACTCTCGTCGTAGGCATTTGAAAGCAGGGCAAAAAGGGCCGGGTGTTTGACATCGGGTGTTTTCGTACACCACCCGCAAAAGGCTGCTGAAACTGTATAAAATCTTGAATTTTAACCATTTTTGCTAGTATTTGTGCAACTAAACAGCTGCGCCGTGATGAGGCATGACGACTATGAAGCCTAGCCGCGAGAAAAGCGGAGGAGTCGAGCCTAACCAAGCACTGTCCAGTAAGTTTCTTCTTCCATCCTCACAAACATAACCCATCGCCTCCGCCAAATTTGTTACCCCTTTACCTGCGAGTATCTTTTTTGTTTTTTGGTTGGACCGTTTATCGTTTATTGCTAAAAACAGTCCGGCGAGCGCGCTCTGTTTTTACCGCTTCGGGTGACACTACTGCGTAAAAGCACGAAAAGTGGACGTGGTAGCTGTGTGTCACATGAAGTCACACGCCCGTCAGCGAAGCCTTGTGAAGCGTAATATTTCAAAGCTATCGCCTAACGAACCAAAAGATTCAGTCTTGACAACAGTACCTGTTTGTTGACTTCGACAAGTCCCTGGACGCGAAACCGACTTTACTTTCACGTGCAGACCAGTGTGCAGACCCCTGGCAGACCCTACAAACAGCTGCCTACGCTTCCGATTTTGCAATCCTAAACGAGTGATGGATCAAAGAACAAGGCACAAACCAGAGCCGTATATGTAGAGAGTTTGGTCAATGGGAGGCGCGGGCAGAGCCAGGGCGTGCGGCAGACTCGGAAAGAGGGCTTGGCTAGAGCTTGGCATGCCTTGACCCTCTTGACCAACCAGAAGCCGAAAAGAATCCCCTAGCGGTGGTAGCGAGAAACAGTTCTGATCAAAGGTCTATGTTCGTAAATGGTTTTAATAAGCGCGTAAGAGTGAAGTGTAGTAACTCTTTGTGGTTGAAAATAGGGTGCACGTGTTGTTTCGATCATGATCATGCAGAAAGATGTAAGAAACGAATGCGCCACTCAACTCTGTTTTGCTCGGACAGAGTGTGACCGCTCGGACGGCAGACTCCCGGCCCTCGGCGCTTGGCGTAACGAATTATGTCGATCGTTCCGCTAGTCGCACTCTTCCACCGCTTCCACCATCATTTTGGATGAGCGTGATTGAAACATCACGTGTACCATATTTTCAGTCATCGAGAGTTACTCAATGCAGTTATCAGGTTTGTTTCTCGCGACCACCACCAGGGTATTATTTCCGGCTTCTGGTGTGAGTGCGACTGATCTCTATTTAGCTAAACTGCGATGCAGTGGACCAGACGGAACCATTGGCCAACGGTGCTCACCGTGCCGAAGAGGGGACCACTTGAACTATGCAATAGCATGCAAGTCAATGGGAGAAAACACCAAATAGTAAGAAGTTTGAAGCATTTGCGTCTGTCGTCTCGACGAGGTCAGAGCTATTTTATGGTTGCTGAACGACCTTTATTGTCGAGTGATGATTGAAGGTGCGAATCAGGTTATGTATGTCAAACAGGTTCGAAAAGTACGCCTGATTATTAAAAAATCTAAACGTAGCCGCGAGCACCACTGACGCAAACTGGCAGTAACCTTGCATCTCGTAGTGTTAGCAAACTGAAGCGAACTTTGCGACAATCAGTGCGACCAGCCCTCAGGTAGCGCGGCAACGTTGATGAAGGACATGGAAGTAGTTCTGATGGCGACGGCGGCTTGGGGAAAACTGAACAGGCATTCGGTGACGCAAGAGCCTTGATCATGTCGTCTGAACAGGACTCACGACTCAAGCGGGACAGACCGCCACGCAGACTCCCGCCCGCGTGCAGCTCTAGGTGACTTCCAGGGTTCTTTTGCAACGTGCGATGTCCACACCGTCAAAATGGCCGGTCTTAGCAGCCTATTAATGGGGGCCTGTTCTGAGCATGCACTCTAGACAGCACCCACAAACAAGGCACAGAGCACAAGGCAGAAGCTGAAGTCTCTGAATTGGCCGGCGACTCGCGCCACCTAGCTAGTATAAACAAGTGGATAAATCACGTATGAATACATTTTTATTGCGCGGTGGTTTGCGTCACCTATGCAGCGTGGCGTAACCACGTTACGTTTGACGGAGGCGCATTTTCGCACTAAGCAGTCCTCGCGCCGAACGAATCGACGCGTCCGTGAAAATAAACATGTTTATCGTTTGCTCACTTACGCCAGTAAGATAGCCTCTGCCTAATTACCTCCACATTCTGAAAGTCTATTTTCCCTACACTTTCATGCCTTTGGTGAATAGTCTCGCCTTCACTAGCTTCAGGGTGAAATCAGTGATGTTGAATGAAGCAACAACCCAGAAGACCAATGCAAAGAAAAATTTTTTTAGCAACCTAAATTAAAAAAAATGTCATAAAACAAATTTAAAAAAAATTAGAGCTGTAATTACGGCGCACACGAATTTGTAGTTGGCGCTCAAAGCAAAGCAAATTGTTGTGCGTATGTTTATACAGCCGGATGTTAGTCTGCCTCAGTGGGCGTCTGGTGTCTTAGCTGTAGATGATCAATTTAGCCAGTGCGGCACGACCGCAAGCCCAGGGTCTTAAACGCGCACCAAGAAGTAGCGATACACGACCACCACACCGTGTCACTAATGCGAAGGCGTGAGAGTGGCCGCTAAGGTCACGTGACTGGCCGCAATGGTCACGTGGTGCTTGCACTCTTTTTGGAGCTTCATATGGGCTCTAAAAGTCACCAATTATTCTTCGTCTAAAGCGAAAAAAGTCAAAATTTAGGGGTTTTATGTGCCAAACCAACGACGGGCATCTGGCACGCCCCAGCTGAGGGCTAAGGACTAATTTCGACCACCTGGGGATCTTTTGACGTGCAACCGAAAGCTCGGTTACACAGCGCCTCCTCCGCAATAAGCCTCCGTTAGATTGCGGGCACCTCGGCCGGGATTCGAACCCGCCACATGGGGATCCGTAGGCCGGCACTCTCGCCTCAGAGCCACCGAGGTGGCTTTGTTTAAAGCGGAACAAAAGAAACAAAGATTAATAAGTAACTTTTAGAGCTTAAAGGAGAGCTCCCAAAAGAGCACAAGTACCAAGTGAAAGACCTGTGCACCAGTCAGAAATTGACGTCGGTGGAGCACCGGAGTGTTTCCTTCTAAAGCGCTGAATGAATTTTATAAACAAGTACCGCCAAGCTGGTGCATGCTGGGACGCACTTGATTCAAAAATGGCGGAGCGTCGCCAGCATCTACAGTAGACGAATAGGAACGTGCTTGCAAACGACGGTGCGTCAACGGCAGCCACAGCAGACCAATAGGAGAGTGCACGTCGTCTGGGACATGGGATGCGCTATGAGCCGAAAATGGCGACGCGTCACCTGCATCCAATAGGAGCGCCCACGGCACAATCAAACGATGGCAGTACTTGGCAAGTCGGATATCCAGCGCAAGTTTATTTCTGTCCGGCGTAGCTGGCGGCAGCGTGGGTGTTCTGGGGCCTTCAACGGCAGTGCTGAATGGCTCCGGTGCAACTTGCAGCGACTTCGCGCGAAGCACGTCCGTGCAAGGGTCTACCACGTGACCAGCGGCGACTCTCCGCGGGCGCCAACTACAAATTCGTTTCACGCAATAAATATACCGCATTTTCTGCTGTGCAAGACACACTTTTATCCGAAATTTTCGGTGGTGCGTTTTATGCAACGGTGTGTATTATATGTATATTTTTCTCTTTTTTGGCAAACTCTGAAGGAACTCCTGTTGATGCTGATTAGTCTTTTTTTTAAACTATTATGACAGCTCAATGCAAATGATGCATCATAAATACAAGTCAACCTCCCAAAACTAGAGTTCCATAACAAAACAAAAATTAAGCGAAGAAAAAAAAAAGAAAAAAAAAACGTTGCTTTGCGAGTTTTCAAGTCACGGAGGCTGCGCGAGGTCTCGGAAGCTGCAAGCGGTGAGCTAAAATGGCAAAAGATGGTGACAGTTGCACTGCTGGCCCAACTGTGTCTTATACACAGCTGCGTCTTATATAGTAATTTTACTATGAAACTTGCGAAAAGTGGGTGGTGCGTTTTATACAACGATGCGTCTTATACACCAGAAAATACGGTGGCTGTAAAAAAAAGTTTTGTTTGTTGTAAATTTATTTTACGGCGTTTTTTCTCGTCCAGGCTGTTTACAAATTTTCTTTTGCATAGCTGGAACCAGCGTTACTAGGATACTCAGTTGGGAAACTACCACAGGAGCCTGCTTTGAAAAGGTGGCTACAATCCGTACTTGAGAACCGAACTAATGGTGATTGCAATGCCGCCATTTCTCCCGCAGCGGCCACTCCTGAAACTGCACATATTGGTTCACAGGTAGAGTCGCACAAGGGCCGGTGGTGCATCTCGCAGGGCCATCTCACAGTAGCTCTATAAAGCATCTTTCATGTTTTGACTCGTCGCTAAAGGGTGGCGCTGTTATCATATTTAGTTTGGTCTCGGAGGATGTCAGTGGTCCAGGTTTGAAGGGCGAGTTTCCCAACCGAGTGTCTTAGCAACGTCGGCTGCAACTCTTTAAATAGACCTTTACCACAAAGGCCACCGCCATCTTCCATTTCCTAACTTCCGGTACAGGCGAAAACATTGTTTTGCCTTCGCCACACCAATAGAAGACATTTAGGATATAAGCGTAACCGTCACACATTCTCGTTATGCCTCCCCTCAATATTTTTACTATTTACAGGTTGAAGTGTTCAATTATTTTTTCGTTGCCCATACCGGACTTGCCTATTACCTGGCTGGGACGAGAGTAAACGAAAAAGTCTATACACCAACTCATGTTTGCAAGGAAACCTGAGTGCCCATAGTGGCACACCACTGACACCGCGCACGCGCGACGGGGCGTCGGCAAAAAAGGGTAAAAAATGCCGCATCCCCCATCAACAAACTGTTGGAATGTGATGTTGTCGGCATCAGTGGGAGTTCCCTGTGCTCCTTCCTGCATTGGAATTGTTGATTCTAATGCCTTACTAATTTGGTGGCCTGAGCAAAACTAGCAAGGGTCGTCACACCACAAAACTTCGTGCGAATAAAAATGTACAGCGATTCATTACACGTGAACGCTGCAAAATGGACGCTAAAGATCCATTCACATTATTTGAGACTTTGCTCGCGTCGCGACGTCACTCAGGGTGCAAAAGCGTGGATGGTAACTGCGATGCTCGACGTCGAAACTGAAAATCGCAAGCAGAATCGTACCAAGGGAATCGGGCATAACAAGTTGGTCATGGCCACTGGTAACAATGATAATAATATTTATTTTCACAAAAAAAGAATATAACCCTGGATGGCATGCCAGGCTGGACAAAAAGGTTAAAACCCGTATGCGAGTGCGCCTGCCGCCCACCACCCAATCAACACTTCCTTGTATCGACTGTTTACACAAATACTACTTACCGTAAAATCCCGTAAGGACGCCCACCCAAAGTGAAGAGATAAATGGTGAAAAACTTGGGGTGGGCTATCTTTGGGGATGCCACAGCAAAACTTTATAAAAAATTAATGATAAGATGAAGACTAGTGGATTATCAAAAATTAATGATAAGATGAAGACTAGTGGATTATCAAAAATTAATGTTAAGATGAAGACTAGTGGATTATCAAAAATTAATGATAAGATAAAGTAGTGGAGGTGGGGTGGCACTCAGTTGGTCGAATGACGTTTTAGCGAACCGCGACTTTTATTTGAAAGACACTTTAGCGAATGGTCGGCCGCCAAGAAGCGGCGTTTTCGAGTGGGCCACGTGGGTTAACATTTTTGTAATGAGCCGCCGCTCGCTGCCACTGCGAAGCGGCATGAACACAGCACGGAGGGTGGGTTACCGCACACCTCCGTTATTCGCTAAAAGGTCACTTCGTTTAAATGGTGCTGTTTGCTAAAGCGTCATTCGCTCACGTGATATAGACCTGGTCCCGATCAAATAGGCCTAGGAAAAATGGTCCCAAATGCGAACCAGGGCAAAATGGTCGCAGTTAAATGTTATGGCATAGGTTGCTCTCTGGGGGTTAGTCAACTGAACATACAAACGTTGTTAGAGTCAGCGATAGTTGGTGATCAAATCTACATGATCTTGTCATCAAAAACAAATTGGGAGGAGCAAAGTAAATACTGCAGAAGATACACGCTCAGCAGCAATGCCACCACAATAGGTGCTCACACTAAGTAATAATACTAAGAATTATGTTCAGTGGCAAGCGTGTTCTTAGTATTTTGTTTATGCCATGGGCTCCAAGCAACGGATGTAAAATTTCCAGCCTTCATTTCAGGCGAGAAGATCCAGATGGAAGGTAATCGAATTAAGTCAGAAGCCATGCCAGCCAGTCGACAACACCAAGGACAAAGTCGGTGGAAAACGCTGTAAGTAATATGATTGTAGAGCAGCATCCGTCATAGTAAACAAACGTTCGAAGCATAATATCAATTGGTTTTACTTTGAGCCTTTTTAAAATGACTAGAATATGAGCACTTGTTTTTACGGCTTCGGGTGATGCATTTCATATGTGCATGTCCAAGTTAATGTTCATAAAGGCAAGAAAAAAAAGAATGAGACGTTTACAACTTCCTGTAACACCGATTTAGAGTGCAGCTCTTGAGGAGGAGGAGGGGAGGGTACTGAAAGGAGGGTATGCCCCTCCTCCTCATCCGTACCCTCTCCTCCTCCCCTCCTGCTTCTTCTTTCACGTGCAGAACGTCAGGCGACGTTTCGTCACGGTGACGTTTCGGCAGGTGTGTACTCGCACCGAAACATCACCGCGGTGCATTATGGGACGTCTCCCATAATGCACCGCGCGGACGTTTCGGCACGGTGACGATGTGTCAAAGTTGAAAAGGAAGGGAAACGTCACGACAGGTTTGGACAAGACGGGCAAAGTTATAAATTGGCCACTCCTGCCGCGTAGAACGGAAGAAAAAAAATTAAAAAACACCGCCGTCTTTTGCGGTGGTCTGCAAGAAATTGTTTAGGAAAACTTTCAGCCTTTCCACCCTGGTGAAGAAGGAAGAGCAGCGGAGCTGTACTATTTGACACCATTTATGAGCGATGGCGGCAACCAGACAACCAACAGTCCAGTTGTCTGGTTGCCGCCACTGCTCAGAAATGGCAGGTATGTCCATAGGGTTGTGTCGAGGTTTCTTTGTCCACGGACACGAAACTGGGGAAACTAGGCCTTAACGGCTTTGCTGTAAAAACATCCTTCAGGGGTAACCCCTTTACCCATATTGTGGATGCACACACTCAAACATACATACATATGGTTTATGGCTCTAGAAGGTGCACATTGTGTAGGAGCGTTTGTGTGAGTGTTGACGAGAGAAGCGACTCCGGCGGCGCCGCCAGTGACGAAAAGGAATGCCACACCACTAGTGCTTTGAAAGCGCATTCGCTGCTCTCACACCGAACCACATAAAAACATATACAAACACACACACATTTTCAGCATCTGGGTATCCCTCACGATGGTCCCTCCCTTGATTCCCCAAACAAACCATAAAATAAATTGCTGCGAGAAAAAAAGGTAACGGCCAGCTTGGCCCGCCTTGTAGACTTGAATGCAAGGCCCATTCATGAATCTAGCCGTGAAGCCAGAGTCCAGCCCGCAGGCCTGTGGTTCGCAGGCTGGCCTGTACCCGTGCAGACCTGTAAGCTAAAGCCAGGGCCGTGAGTAGGGCCTCCTGATCTTTTCTTAAAAAACCATCACCTAACGATCCAGCTTTTAGTTAATGGCTTCCACAAGATGTGCTACAAACAGTACTCATTTGTTGAATAACGAAAAATCAAGAAGTCTGTGAACGCTTGCCTGACACTGAAATTCACATATTGCTCCACACACGTTCAGATCTGCTGCATATGCTTTAGCACTCGAGTACAACTAGTTTAACAATACAAAATTTTGAAGAGCCAGTGCTGTAGAGTGCAATAATGTTAGAAGTTCCTCTAGACACCCAACTCTATATCCTGCACCTATTTTAAATGCAGCACGATGTCTTGACATGCATTACAAAGAAATACTGAAAGCACGTCACCTCTTACCCAAGAATCAGCACAAGAAACCACAAGTACTATATCTGCTGCAGTATGCACATCTATTTGGCAGTCAATCTCCTGGCGACAAAATGGCTAGTGAGGTCCCAGCATCATGCAGGATGGCACAGTGGGAAGTTTCTAAAAGAGCTTTCTAAAGAGGCAAAACAGAGATCTGTTCGACATATTTATCACCAGTAGATTTTGTTCAAAACAAACAAGATCAGAGCAAAAAAACAAAAATAAATTAAAGCAATGATTTAAGGTATGTTTACAAATGGATTACACAATGCAAAGACCCCATGCATACATTGAGCAACAATTCGAAGGACACTGGAACCCGAGCATAATCATAGCTCAGTTTGGATTCATCGATACTTATACTGCTCTGACCCATGTAAACCAGTAGAAAAAAATATAAAAAATCTTATCATCAGGCAAGGATAAAAAAAATGGCAACATATAAATAACTGTCAAAAACAAGAACACAGAGCAATACATGATTACAGATGTTTACAAAAATGCCAGTGCAGAGAAAACAAAAACATTTTATTTATTTATTTACCCTCAAGGTCCGAAGACATTACAGAGGGGAGTGGGAAATACAAAGGAGTAACAACAAGCAAAACAAACACAGTCATATAAAAAAAAAAAAGTTAGAACATCTTTAAAAATGCAATGGTGGCGATGTCATGAGGAAGGTGGTTCCATTCTACAGAAGTGCGCGGAATGAATGAATAAAAAATTGCATTAGTGTTGCATGGAAAGACGCCCACTTTGTTCTTATGATCTAAACGACAGGAAATATAATATGGAGGGATTACTAGATTGTGACGCATGGCCGGATTATGATAAATTTTTGTGAAAAAGGGACAGACGAGAATATTGTCTACGTAAAGCAAGAGTGGGTAATGATAACGATAGTGTCATGGAGGTTACACTAGAAGTATGGTGGTAGTTGGAAAGTATGAAACGTGCAAATTTGTTCTGGACGGCCTCCAATGATTTAACGAGGTATTCCATGCCGGGGTCCCAAACGGAGGCTGCGTATTCCAGCTTCGATCTAACAAGTGATTTATAAAGAAGAAGTTTGAGAGATGACGGCACAGAACTAAAATTCCTTATTAAAAGGCCTAGCACGCGGTTAGCATTTTTAATAACATGTTCAATATGAATATACCATGAAAGATCAGATGTTGTGTGGATGCCAAGGTATCTATAACAGTGCACGGGCTCCAGTGAAGTACTATTAAGGTAGTAAGTAGGACAAACGGCATTACGACGGGACACACGCATTGACTTGCACTTGGGGATGTTTAGTTCTATTAGCCATGTGTGGCAACCGGTTAGATATTGAGATTAGATCTGACTGCAATAAGGTTGTGTCACTGTCGGTAGAAATTTCCCGGTAAATAACGCAATCATCTGCAAATAAACACACAGAGGATGAAATGATGGCTGGCAGATCATTGATGTAAATAAGAAAGAGTAATAGTCCTAAAACCGAACCTTGCGGAACACCAGAGTTAACAGGTGTTAAATGGGAATTAGAGCCATTAAGTATGGACATGTAAGCTCTAAATTAATTTCGTCAGTGCAGTCCTGAAGGGGCATTACACAGTATCAAAACATGGGTACAATGTCAATTAATAGCACCACCTAACGGGCACTGCGGGGATTCAACTAGCTGATGTCTCAATCAGCAGCAGAAAGCACTACGGCAAACACACGCAATTGGCAATTAGTACCCCATGAAGGTAACTGCTAAAGACATAAAAAAAATCTTGGAAAAATGAACTTCCCACTTACTTCAGTATTAAAATCTGCAACAGATGAAAAATCAACAGTGTCAAAATTCTTAAAAAAATATTTTCTGGTCATACATTTACTATGTCAAGTTTGCATATTCTACAGATATAGGAATATTTAAAAAATCGATGAAACCATTTTTACAAACATATTAGACCACACCTCAAACGATACTTTAGAGAAGTGTAAATAATCTAAGAGTAGCAGCAAAAGCATGATCCAGTGTGCATTATTATGCAAAACATAGAGAGTTAGCTGTTGAGAAAAAGTGAAATAATGTTTTCCATTACGAAGACCTGCCTCATGATCACTGCTGGCAAGAAATCATTCTCTACTCCCCAATACCTTTGTATGATGACAAGGAGCGGCATTTGCACGAGCGGCTCAAGAGCAATGCCAAAAAGTCTGGCTCTGTGTGCAGAATCTTTATGGCTTAGCAAACGAGCATTCCGACCGAACCTCCTTGGATATTCCTGGCACTCGAAAGGTCTCTTGCAGCCAGTATCCTTTTGCAAATGCACTTAGGGTTTGTCAACCTCATGTGTTGGCATATGCCTGATGAGGAAAGACCGTTTATAAAAAAAGCTGTCCAGGAAAGACTGTTTATAAAGCAAAGGCTTTAGAGCATTGCATGCACTCAGGTATACTATGTATATTTAAAATAAAATGGCAGACAATTCTGCACGAGTGAAAGAATTATACACACATACAAAAGCATGGCAAGCTTAACTTTAGCGCTAATCGTTAGGCATTCCGCACATGTGCCTCTAATTCTGGTGGATCAGACTTTACTCTGAGCAGTTTCTGAGGCATTCTTTGCACTTGTAAGGAATTTCACCACTGTGTGTTCGATTATGGTGGGTGAAACTCCTATTGTGGGCAAAAGCTTCAGGACAGAGCTTGAATTTAAATGGCTTTCACTGTGTTCGATTATGGTCTGTGAGATGTGAATTCCGTGCAAAGGCTCAGGATCAAAGCTTGCACATACAAGGCTTGTCAACATTGTGTGTTCGGTTTTGGTGGCTCAAAGGGAATTCTAAAAATGCTAGGGAACAGGCCTCGCACTGGTAGGACTTATCGTCTGTGTGTGTTTGATTGTAGTCAGTCAGATATCTATTCTGAACAAAGGATTGGGTGCACAGCTTGCATTTATAGCTTTTTGCTGGTGTGTGTTCGATTGTGGTAAATCAGAAATCTATTCTGAGAAAAGTCTTGTGGGCAAACCTTGCACCTAAATACCTTTTCACTGTGTCTTTAATTACAATCTCTCACATGTGATTCCCGAATAAAGACTCTGGAATCACATCTTGCACTGGAATGACTTTTCTCCTGTGTGTTTTATATTATGCCTGGTCAATAGGCAATTATTAGCAAAGCCTTAAGGGCACAGCTTGCATTTATAAGGTGTGTCACCCGTGTGCGCTCGATTATTGAGGGTCGGAAGGGAAAACCAGCACTTTGGGGCAAAGCTTGCACTTAAATCGCCTTTTACCAGTGTTTGTTCGATAATAACTGAACAGATGAATTTTCCCAGGAAAGCTGGGGAGAATAGCTTGCCAATATGTTGTTTCTCCTCTGTGTGTTTTGTGGCAGAGCAGACTAATTGTAAGCAAAGGCTTGGGGGCACAGCTTGCACTTATGAGGTTTTTCACCAGTGAGTGTTTGATTATGGAATGTCAGAAGGGAATTATGAGCAAACTCTTGGGAGCGGAGCATGTACTTGAATGGCTTTTTTCGTGTGTCTTCAGTTGTGGCAAAGCGGACTGCTATTGTGGGCAAAGCCATAGAAGCACAGCTTGCACTTAAATGGCTTTTCATCAGTGTATAATATTGTGATTCCTGAGACGAGAATTCCAAGAATAGGCTCGGGAGCAAAGCTTGCACTTAAATGACTTTTCACCTGTGTGTTTTACTGTGATGAGACAGACCGCTATTGTAACCAAAGGCTTGGGGGCACAGCTGGCATTTATATGGCTTTTCACCAGAGTGTGCTATATTATGACTCCTGAGTTGAGAACTTTGAGTAAAGGCTCGGGGGCAAAGCTTGCACTTAAATGGCTTCTCACCTGTGTGTGTCTTAGTGTGATGATTTAGGCCACTCTTGTGAGAAAAGGCTTGGGGGCACAGGTTGCATTTAAATGCCTTTTCACCGGAGTGTATTATAATATGACTCTCGAGATGAGATTTCCGAGCAAAGGTTCGGGGGCAAAGGTTGCATTTAAATGGCTTTTCACCTGTGTGTTTTTGAATGTGATTAGACAAACTGGTTTTGTAAGCAAAGGCTTGGGGGCATAGCTTGCACTTAAATGGCTTTTCACCTGTGTGTACTCGATTATGCGTGGTCAGGAGGCAATTCTTAGCAAAGGCTTTAGGACACAGCTCGCACTTATAAGGCTTTTCACCAGCATGTGTTAGATTATGGCTCATAAGAGTAGAATTGTGATCAAAAACTAGGGGCACAGCTTGCACTTGAACAACTTATCACCCTTGTGCCCTTGAGTTTTGCTGGGCACTTTAGACCCCGAGCCAGACAACATGGGAGGATGACGGAACTTGAATTGTTCATCACCGTGGGCAACCAGGTGGCTCACAATCCCACGATGATCTCTGGTGACATAAGTGCAGGAACAGCATCCGAACCAGATGTCCTCAGTGGCTTTCAGTGGGCAGCTCACCTCTCCCAAAAGTGAAGCTCCCTCACCTACAAGGCTTCATGTGTATTAGTACACATAAGAAAAGCACAACCAACATTGCCAGATGTTTTAGAAATAAGCGGCTCAGTGGTTTAATTTCTTTTTGCTTTTTAGTTCTCTCAAGGAAGCACTGAAGAGGAGCTGACTCTATTAACTGTTTATTAGTGTGAAATTACATAAACCTCATTAAAAGGCCACTGAAAAAAAAATTTAAAAAGTGGTTGGGACACGCTGTCAAAAAATAAATTTTATGTGAAAAAAGTTTTTTTATAGCAATAGCGACAGCGTGAGATTTATTTTAAATTCTGCATGTAAAGTTCATGACATCACGGAATGGTCATACACTCCTTTCACCTGAACAATATGGTCATTCACTCTCACCACCTCAACGTGATGGCCAAGCCGATCCACCTTTCCTCCACGCACCCAAAATGGCGAGAAAACAAGCGGAAAGGAGGTGATTACCAACTAAATCGCGTCTAGGGCCGTCAATATTGCTTTAAATTATTTTTTTTCACGTAATATTAATTTTTTTATTTGCGTCTTCCCATCCAGGTTGTTTAGAAAACACTTTTTTTAATTTTCAGTGGCCCTTTGAACAAACACTTACCCCCCCCCCAAAAAAAAAAATTATCTTTAATTTTCTGTCAGGCGATTTATTATGGCAAGACTGTGATGGCACAGGCAAGCTGTCCCAGATACCAATTATGGCGTCCAGAAGACTACCTAATCAATATTTAGCTAATCATCTATTTTTAATAAAGTAAAAAAAAGCAACTGCTCAAAACCAAAACTGGACTAGGGAGGAAGAAGAACTACAGAGGAAAGAAATACCGAAAATCGTGTGGTGCAACTTTTTTCTTTTTCAATTGACGTATTTGCAGCTTTTTAAAAGTCACAAAAATGGATATTATATTTTTTGTCCACTTCTAGTATTGAGTGTGTGCCTTCAATGACCCACGACTTTGATTATCCTTGGTGGTTGTGTCTAAACCATTGAAAACGGCACGTGACCACGGAGAAGAGAGTGAGCGCGGCTCAAACCGGCCAATTCTCAACCAACAATTTTCGGGCAGAAAAAAATTTCGATAAGAAAATTGCATTTTGGGTAGGTGGGCTCTCATGTCATGCACAAATAAAAACCTTGTCGAGCATAAATATCCTGTCAGTGTCCCTTTAAAAGGGGCCCTGCAAGGGCTTTTTACTGGTTTTTAATTTGCACCTAACCTGAGAGCACTGAACATAGTAATTTAATGAAACTTTCCTTTTCTCAAATTTCGCTTTATTTTAAAAGTTAAAGGCAAATTAAAATTACAAAACACGCAAAAAGGACCTCCTTCATGTCGTCTTTGGTTGCTTGAGTGGCCGTGAACTAGAGGAGGGGTAGTGAGCCTCAGCGAGTGGTCACGGCTGCCGCACTCCATGTTGACGGCTCGAAAGGGCGCCACTAAAGCATGCTCTGGCTAGGCTGTATGAAGTAAGCAGCCAGGGCGGCTAGCATTGCATTTGCTGCACGATTAAACACTATATTTTGGCATGACACTTCATTGGCCACAAACGACAGCAAACACGGGGTAAAGATCAGTCTCAGAACGGAGCCACTTCGCGCTGCCATACCGCCAAAAGGCCAAACCGCAAGCCAAAGCTGCTCGCCGAAGGCCTTTGAACGCTCGGCACTGGTTGGATCCTCCAGTCCATACGACCGCAGCGCTGCCGCATACATCCGGGACCTTTCTACGCTCGCCACTGTTGGTGCCTGATCCCACTACGCCTTTCTAGTATGCGCTGCCTTTTCCACTGCTTGGTGGCGGGTATGTCGACGGGCCATTTCTTGTTTCCATACTTTCTAAAGTGAACAGAAACTACTTTTATAAATTACTGAAACGGTTCGCGCCACTTATATTTTGTATTTCAACTAAAAAGCTTTTAGCGGCTCTGACCAGTAGCAAGCCCGGGACCAAAGACGTCACATTTGTGTGCTTTCGGCGCCGCGGGTCACCCCGTAGGTGGAGGAGGTTTCCGCGTCGTAAGGTTAAAATATGACGCACTGATATTTAGTTACTCTCTCCGTGCCCGCTGTCTTGCCCGAACCCCGAGGGACGTGGAAACCGCAAAAAGGTAGACGCTTAAATATGATTGCAGGGCCACTTTAAGACAAGGCCCGTTCACACACTTGCGCTTGAAGCGACCACTACGCTACGAACAAATGCCACCGGTTGTAACGCGTTGCCATAGCAACAGAGCGCCAAACGGCTGTCTCGTTCGTGTTTGTTCACAACGTAAGGAGCTGAGTGGGGCTGAACTTTTTCGCTACGTTCGGGAGCGAAGCGAGCAACCGTATCGACAGACCAATCACAGGTCGAGGAAAGCTCGGCCGTGCACGATTGCATGCTGGTTGTGTTGGTCGAGGTTCCTTCTATCTGCAAACATGGCTTCGGTGGTGATTGTCGACGTAATCGGCACGGTGGAAGCTCATCGTTCTGCGTAAGCGCTATCCTAGACTGCGGATTCTCGTCGTGTGTCGGTGTGATAACCCAGCACGTACTAGAAGGGAAGATCAATCTACTCGTGCGGTGATGTCGTGGCGGCACTCTCAAGACAGCAGAAACGCCCGTGCCGTCGTGTTTGTTTACTCTGACTACATTGGCGCTTTCTTAGCATTTGTGCCTTCGAACATCACCCGGATTTCTTATTTTCCGCATTCCATGCGTGTGCTCAAGTTCAAGCTATTACTGGTGCGTACCGTATGAAGGATGAGAATTTTTCATGCGTTTTCATCGCCCAAGTGATTAGTGTTAGCAATCCTGAATGCTTGCAACATGTATGTGATCACGAAATCATTTTTCTATGTTGCTTTATCACTGCTAAGATTACATTGTCTTTGTAATCATTGAAATGATGTGTGATGAGATTCGTTGTACTGGCAAAGTTGTGATCGTCCCAGACGGTGAACTGCACCTTTTTCTTTTCTTTTTATTTTTTCATCCACCTCCCCCATCCCTGCAAGCCTATCCTAAAAAAAAAAAAATAAAGCTTGAGGCTACAGAAAACTGTTCGCTTATTTTCTGTTACACCAGTAAGCAGCAGCACATCCCCTCCTTTTGAGAGGCACCGATGAAACAGCTGGCGGCAGTGTAGAAGTGGTCGCCGTGCTGATGACCCGCTGCACTTGTTGCAGTGGTTGCAAGTGTTGAACGCGCGGCGCAGAGTGGTCGTTCCCAATCACTCCGGTCACAACGGACGCAGTCGTAGTTAATGCGCTCGTTTAGACTTTATCTTTTAACATAAATTCTGTTTTCTTCAAAGTGATAGCTTTATTACCAAATCCGTATATGAACGCCGCTTCCGAGACTTTGCCCATCCAGACTTTTGGGTTGAATATCCATAACAAAATTCACAAACCTAGCCCACCACTTTCTGCTACATGTCGATCACGCAATCTCTGACAAGCATCCTATCATTAGTGCAACCTCCAGTACCGGTAAGTGTGACAAGCATGTTCACAACGGGTTCTCTCGTCCTTATCGCACATCGACACACAAATCTGCTGTCCACAATCCGTGGTATCCATTCCCGTGATATGCAAGTTTGCAGCTCGTTGCCCCATTTTTGTTTGCCCGATATCGGTTCCTCTGGTACGCGAGTTTGCAGCGGTTCCCCGCATGTTTATCGCATTGGGGAACACAAATCTGCTTTGTCCACAATCTGCGGTATCCGTTCCTGTGACGTGCGAGTTCGTAGCGCGATCCTGTGCTTTTATCCAGGATCTGCAAGCACGATATTAGTTGCAATGACACCCGTGTTTGTAGCAAGTTCTTAAGCCTGTTATTCAGTACCTTTGCCTGTCAGCATACAATTTGCATCTGTCTCCTCATATCTCGACCTACAAGTCATGGTCCTCAGTAACCCTGTCTTTGCCTCAGAGAGCAACCAATTTCATACATATAAAGACCTCAAGACAAGGGTAAAAAAAAAAAAAAGTCTTGACAGTTTCAATTTTGAGACGTCGTGTTGTCCTTTTTTTTTTTCTTTTGTTTCTTAAAAGTATGACTGTACACCAGCTAGCCTGTGTGATTACCTTTATTTCAGAACCAATTTCTTCCTGGATTTGTTAAAAGTTTATTTTCTTAATCTTAGCCTTTACGAAATGTAAACCAGTAACCACGAGTCTCACTCGTGTCCAGTGGCGTAACTAGGGGTAGGGGGGGGGGGCAGGGGGATACAAGTGCCCCGGGCGCCACTTGAGAGGGGGCGCCGAGCCGAGTCCACCCATAATAATAATATAATGATGATGATCATGATGATGTCATTATCACTATCCTCATGAGGGGCGCGAAATTTCATTTGCCATGGGCGCCGTGATATCTAGTTACGCTACTGCTCGTGCCCTCCATTACGGACGAGAAAGCCCGACCACGAGTCTGGCACATGTTTCGATTCGGGAGCTTGTTTTGTGCGCTCTCCAGCAGATTGCAGTGCTACCACCACTGCTTAGCCTTCTTCACGAGTCTTAGTTGTTTGTGTCATATTTCTCACCAAGAAAAAACTCCCATTTCCCCACCGCCCCTAAAAAAAAATTAAAAAAAGACAGACGATTGCAACCTTGGGGAGAAATGACATGACGTCAATGTGGAGGTTTTAGCCAATGAAAAAATACAGGAACTTCTGTTTGCAAGAGACAGAGACTCTAACATTTTTGATGATGAGTCCTACTACCTCAATAATGCCTCAAACACTTTATTTAAAACTGACAGTTTGCATAAAAATTGAAGGAAACATTCACTTGGGCTCCAGATGTTGTTTGTTGCTCTCCACTATCCTGAATGTTTTCAACAGTACAACATGCTGAAGAACTATCGATTGGACACATCATATATTGTAGAAATAACAAACCAAATCTGAAGGACAACTGAACGTTTTCTCTAATAATCAAATAAAAAACAAATTTTTAACAAAAATTTTGTGGCACATTTTAGGGAGAAAAAAATAGGGATGCAATGGCTGACTTTTTATCCTGTTCATTTGTTCCCAATATTAGCCCAGAGCCTGGCAGAAAGCCTTTTTCTCTAGCTTGTCTTCACCTTCCCCAAGTATAGGAACCCTAAATTTACATCTCCCATTACTCTTTCCCTACTCCCCTGAACGTCTCTGAAAATTGAATCGTGTTCCCTGCTTTCCTCTCCTCAAAGCCCAACCTACATCACCATGCACATCTTCATGTGGGCTCCACAGAGGATGCGTCCCTGGTGGGGGATCAACGAATCGGCACGAACCCCTGGGAGTCCGTGAAATGCTGAAGAAGCTTTGCTCTAGACTATAACTGCCTGTAGCCTAGTCATTGCCAATGTCCTCTGTTTATGAAAGAGGTTACAATGAAAGACTTACCACGACTTGAGGACTGGGTCGGTTCCATTCGAATTGCTGTCTGCGGTCAGGTTCGTAAGTAGGCTCGTAAGATCACGAAGGATGCACGGGACCACTCGAGATGACTAGGACCAAATGCAAAGAGCAATGACAGTAATTAAGAAGAAAGTGAACACACCTTTCAAGTGCATCAAGCTAGCTAGACAGCTATGGCAATAACACACAGAAGACACACCGAGAATTTGGCCATTTCGAGATAACAATGACAAATGGATAAGGAAATGGATTGCTTGTATGCCTATAGCAATAGGTGGTAGCTTGAGTTGCCTGACATAAAGTTGGAAGGTGTGTTTCTCTCTTCTGCTGCCACACTGCCAGTACAGTAAAAGTACAATCAGTGAAGAAGTTAGAACTCGCAAAAGAAAAAATCTGAGATAACTTTGCCACTGGAACCCATTAGTTTTCTCTATATTTTTGTGGAATGTGTCTCAGGCTTTAGTTTTATGAATAAATTCGATGGAACAGCAGTACCTCTCAGATCCATGCATCCAGAAAAGCTGCCATGTTCCTCTTTGCACGAAATGTTTTGAGCGTTGCTTAATGGTTTACATAACGAGCATTTATATACCGGCCATTTCTGCAAATACTTTCAAAAAATCCTTCAAAACGGGTGATTGAGAAAACAAGCAACTCCTTTCAGAAACAAACTGCCAGCCACAGCAGATGTCAGGGATTACAAAAATACAGCTTTTCGCAAAATAATGAACTAAACCTTCATTATTAACGTTCAGATTAGTAAAAATAAACATATGGAAGCTTGCTGAGTGTCATCAAAAATCCCTTAATTAGACAATATTCGTAAAGACTTAAACACGTGTAAAACCCGAGGGTGTGCTAATGTTTTTCACTCGTGCAGCAGGCGAAAGGCTGGCGATGCAAAAACAGATGATCTTGTTATCATCCACATTTCAACACTGCTAGCCTCCCGCCTGCTTCACAAGTGGAAACTTTGGTCCCCTCCCACACTTTGCAAAAGCTTTGTCTTCCTGAAATGGACTGATTTAGTTTTCAATGATGCTCAGCAAGTTTCTAGTCAGCAAGTTTTTTTTTTTCTCTATTTAAAAGATAATTAGTAAATCTTAGGTAATTACTTAGCTAATTAATGTGTTCCCTAACGTTCCCTGTGGCTGGCAGTTCATTCCCAAAAACAGTTTTTTTTTTTTTCAGTGTCTAGAGTTGTCGGACGTGCTGTCGGATGGAACTCCTGTGGAGCGTTCAAGTGCCGTTTGACGGCCCTTTACGCTTGCATTCAAGTGCGGTCCTATTGAGCAAATGCCGTCCTTTAGTAAAGAATGCCTTGCTTCTGGCACTTCTGCTAGCCGAAATTAGTATGCCCACTTTTGCTGCAGTTCTTTTTTTTTCTTTTTTTGTGCGTTACATTTGTTAATTACGCATATACTCAGATTCTATAAAACTTTCTTCATAACGAATAATATGCCGCCACTGGAGAAAACTAAAATGTATTTTAAATCACCATCGCAACATTCGAGAGTGCCACTTCGGCAAACTTGAGAGGATCACGCACCTGTATCGAGCAGGCATAAACATACATAAGAAAGCAGGCTGCCGACTTCTGTGGCGCGTTTGTCTAGCTCGCACTTTATGTTAAAACAAATTGTCGGCGAGCGGCTGATGGAACCACGTCAAAATAAGCGTGACTTGTGCTGAACCGTCGGACTGCACTTGAACGCTCAGCAAGAGTGCCGACGGACGGCACTCTAGACACAGCCTCTTCTTCTTTTTTCTTCCACCAATTATTTAAGGGAATTTTGTCAGTATTCGCAGAAACCAGTGACATATGTTGGAAGACGCTGAATCCGCATCACTGTACGAGGTCTCGCGCCAGCAGGGGAAAGAGAGATGATGCAGGGGCTCGTAAGCGCTTCTCCCGCTGCGACCCAGTTGAGACTTTGGGCCGGAGCCACGCGGGAGGGAGTCCCAATTTTTCTCTGTCCCGCCTGTACCCAGCTGTACTATATAGTTATGTTTACCTCATTCAATTTTCGTTAGATAATTTCCGCCAATATTGCAATCTCCTCTTTGCCGACTAATTTTCTCCTCCATTCTTCCATTCTCGCCAGCAAAACCCAGCGCCTCCGCCAAATCCGTTACCCATTTCCCTGCGAACCTTTTCACTCTTTTAATAAATTTTGGTTGGATCTTATATTGCTAAACACAGTCAGGCTGGTCAGGCGAGCGCACTGTTCTTATGACTTCAGCTGTCACATGAAGTCACGGCCGTGAGCAGGGCCTTGTGAAGTTTATTTCAAAGCTATCGCCTAACGCACCAAACGACTCGGTCTTCACAACAGTACCTGTTTGTTGAATAGGAAGTCGACAAGTCCCTGAACGCGAAACCGACATCACTTTCACATGCGAACAAACCAACGTTGGAATAAACCGAACAAACCGCTGCCTTCGCCCCTTCGCTGCCGTAAGTTGTGAATTTGCAATCCTAAATAAGTGATGGATCCATAAAACAAGACGGAAGCTGAAGCCTCTGAATCGGTGGCGACTCGCGCCACCTAGTGAGTATAAATGAATAAATAAATCGCATACAAGCGCATTTAAAATTATTGTTAGGCGGTGGTTTGTTCCACCTATGCAGCGTAACCGCGTAACGTTTGACGGAGGCGCTTAAAATGAACATATTTGTCGTTTCCTTAACTTATGCAACCAGTCAGACAGCCTGCCTGACTACCTCCACATTTTCTTTCCTACATGTTCATGGCTTTACTGAATCAGTCTCGTCCAGGGGCGGATTTAGAGGGGGGGGGGGGGGGGGGTCCAGATATCCTGACTCCCCTCTGATTTCTGCATGTGTAAAATTTAGGGCGTAAAACGAAGGAGAGGGGAGGGGTTCCTAAACATATGAGTACGCTGACCAACACCTGACCCGCCCGCCCACCGCTTCCCCCCCCTTTCAGGAAATTCCTGCATCCGCCCCTGGTCTCGCCTTCACTAAGTTCACGGTCAAGTTAGCGAAGTTGGGTGAAGCGACTACCCAGGAAAGTACTTGTTGCTGGCCTAGTTGGTGATGACTGTTTTGAAACATGGTTAAAAGCCAACGTACAACCTCAGTTTTCTGCAGGGAAGATAATCCTCTTAGGAAAGGAGGATGTGGGCGAAAGTGGAAAGCGCGAAGTGTACGTCGGCATTTAGAAGCACTAAAAAGACTAACACAAGCGAGAAGACAAGCACGGGAGCGAAATTCGTGATACTCACCCTATGCAGGACAGCTTTAACAACCCATTCTTACTATTGTCAGCGGGCTTCCCTCACATACGGCATTGACGAATGTGGCAGAGGCCATCCTACAAAAAGTAAAAGGCCACACAACCAGGAAGGTGATGCAGTCGACACAGCAACATGTGGCCCGAGGTCAAACCATACGTACACAAAATGTCGCATAACCTCAAGAAGGTTGCGAACAGGTAAGGAGTGTCTCTCGTGTTTTCAGCGCCAAAGAAACTCGGCCAAACAAACGAGGATTTGGCACGAAGCACGCCAGGCCATATATCGAATGCGTCACGGGGGTCACGAATGAAAGCCCCCAACGATGGTGCAAATGGCAATGTGCAACCGTTCGAAGAGCACATTTGCCCACGCTCTATAGGGCCTGCAAAAGCGAGCCGCGCTTCGGCGACGCAAAGATTCGAGGTAGAAACAAGAATCAAAGAGCACGTAAACTGCAAGAGGCATACTTTACAAGGAAGAGAGGACACCAATGCACCAGCGACACATTGCCCTAGTAGTACAGAATGTTGCTGCAACGTTTCTGGAATGTGACCTGCTAATGTTACATACGTGTGGCTGCTTGCTCTTGGAGGGTTAGTTGACTGCCCGTACCTGATGGAAATCGAACATACAGAAAATTGCTACAGCTAGTGATAGTCAGCGGTCACCTCTACATGATCTTGTCACGAAAAACAAATTTGGTGTAGCAAAGTAAATACAGCAGAAGATACGTGCTCAGCAGCAATGCCACCACAATGGTTGCTCATACTAAAGTAGTAATACTACTAATAATAATGTGCAGTGAAAGCATATTCTTAAGGCCCGTTCACACTCTTGCGACCTCTTAAAACTGGGTTCCTTAAAACCTCTTACAAGAGGACACACTGGCGCCGTCTATTGGGTAGCAGTGTAAACTTGGCGGTCCAGCATATTTTCTATTTCTCTCGCGCATTATCCTTTCTTTCTTGGCTCGAAAAACTTTTGTCAACGTTATAAACGAGCCTTTCTCATAGGTATCACACACATTTGACTCCGGAAATCCCGCAAAACCTTTGCTCTTCTGAAATGCAGTTCCAAGATCACCGCATAGATGGCACCAGAGTGCCAATGTGTTCTCTCATCCTAAGAAACTTTAGGAAGTTTTAACAGATCTCGTCCATCTCGGTCGTACTCGGTTGCAAGAGTGTGAACGGGCCTAAAGTCTTTTGTTTACACGCTGAAACTGCTTGCTTGAAAAAGGTATTTGCTACAGACAAAAAATCAACCATACTATACACCGTTCCAAGTTGGGCTTCCTGGCCGGCGCCATCTTAACGAGTGTAGCGCCGCCTACCCTCATCCGGGCATTTGGGAGAATCTGAACCCGCCTGAATGACCGACCGCCATTACTGGACTGTTACCCTGCTCACCGAGTCGCACCGATCGCAGCTGCTTCTGCCGGCATGACTGCCATATTCGGCGCCCTCGGCTCATCGCCTTCGTCCATGGAGGAAAGCACTATCCTAATTGGTATGTCAGGCATGGGGAAAAGTGCATCCTGCTTTTTGGCATCTTTTTGTGGGTAATTTTTAGCGCGGTTCTGGGGCAGTCGTCGCTCCCAAACCGAACGCGAGCGTTTCGATCGCTAGCGAAATTGGGGATCGCTAGTGAAATTGAGGATCGCTAGTGAAATTGAGGATCGCTAGTGAAATTGAGGATCGCTAGTGAAATTGAGGATTGAACGAAGCCAGGATGCGCACGAATTACGGCATGTGAATTTGCGCTGAACTCGAGTTGTCGCAGCTTGGGGGCGCCGGGAACATTTGAACAAACTGCGCGGTTAGCGGCTCAGAACTGCGCTGCCACGTCTGCTTTAATTGAAATAGTAGAAACCTCAAATTTAAATATGAATCGATACCGAGTACAGATAGCAAGTGCAACGGATCTGTTTTTTTCTTTTTATTTGGAATCCACTGTCACTATATTGGCACATTGATGTGCCTCACTGTGATCGCCTCGCGTGAGAATTAGTTGTGCGCAAACTGTGTCGCGGCATGTACTACACGAGGCTGTGTTATATATATATATATATATTCGTGTTGGAGAGTCTACCGCAAAGCTAAGCCAAAGTCTGAGCTCTGTGCCCAGTCTTGCTGTGCACAGTGGCGTCGGAACAAAACTCCCCCCCCCCTTCCCGTCTTCCTTCCATTTCCAAACTTTCCTTGCACCATTGACCATGCCAACCTTTCTTTTTTCTTTTCAGTTTTGAGTTTACCAGGTAAAGACAGCTTGCTGCCAAAAGATGTCGATGCTGCGTGGACATCGCGGGTTTTGCTGTTGTTTTCCATTTTCTGCAAGTAATTGAAGCGTTTGGCCATTCGCACTGACGTATTCATGGCAAATTGACAATTTCAGAAATCCCCAAAAACGATCGAATTACGCATACCCGACGCTTCAATTTCGGCGGCGCATTTTTGTTCCGCACCAGGCGTCGCTTGCCAATTAACACCTGAAGAAAAATATTTATTAAATCAGTGGACCAGGAGTCACGCAACAGTTTTCTTTTTTCAATGTCTAAGCCGCCCTCCGCTTACCTTTCAGTCCGCACCCACATTCATCCTGTTTGACAGCGTGGGTCTCGCACACTGAATCGGCGTTTATTTCAGGTTTTTTGGGGGTTATTTGTACAGCCAATTACAGCACAGTGCTGCCCGGTTAATTATTTTCTTGCATAGGCCATGTCACGCGCGAAAACACACAAAGCGGCGCCTAACATTGTCGAAACAACTTGCCTTCGTACACTGCGCACGTGCTTTCTAACAGTCCACTCTGTGAAGCAGACGAGCTTTCGGGGAAAGGGTAAGCGGAGCGTTGGCGCAGCGCTCTGGTTTGAGAGTGTTTTTCCCTTTCTGCATCGACCTACTTGGAACGGTGTATAGGCTCCAAACAGCTGAAGCAAAGTTTGCAGCCTTCATTTCAAGTGAGAAGACCAGAGGAAAGGCGACCGAAGTCAAAAGCCGCGCCAGCCAGCCGACGACACTAAGCAGAAAATCGGCCGAAAATGCTGTAAACAATCTGATTGTAAAGCGGCATCCGTCATGGTAAACAAACGTTTGGAGAAAATTTCTTGGTTTTACTCCGAGCCTCTTAAACTGACTAGAACACGAGCACTTGGTTTTTACGGCTTCAGGTAAACATCTCATGTGCACAAATCCGAATAATCGTTCATCAGGGAAAGAAGAAAAAGAACAACGTAGAAAATCAACGAAGGAGCACTTAGTCAGCTAAATCGACGTCCCGAGTGGGGCCTCCCGATGCTTATTTCAAAACCATCAACTAATGATCCAGCTTTTAGTTTATGAGTTCCACAAGCTGTGCTAACAGTACACATTTGTTGCATAAGTAGAAATGAAGTCTCTGTGAACACTCAGTTCGATGCTGCAATTCAAATATCGTACCACAAATGCTTGCAGTTGCTGGATATGCTTCATCACTTGAGTAAAGGCAGTTTAACAGTACAAAAATGTTGAAGAGCGAGTGCTGAAGAGTGCAATAAAGTCAGTTAGTTCCTCTCGACTGGCCCCAAGTCTCCTTCCCATATCTTTTCACAATGCAACGGATGCATTAAAAAGAAATACTGAAAGCATGTCACCCCCTACGTAAGAATCGGCACAAGAAACCACAACTCTATCTGCTGCAATATGCACATCTACTTGGCAGTCAGCCTTCCGGAGACGAAACGGCTACAACTAGGTCCCAGCATCATGCAGAATGGCAAAGTGGGAACTTTCTAAAGAGCTAGGTGTAAACTTTTATTTATGAGAAACAGCAAAACAGAAGTCTGTTTACATATTTATCATCTGTAGATTTTGCTCAAGACACATGAGATAAGAGTAAAATAAAAAATGACAGCAATGACTTAAGATATGCTTACAAATGGATTACACAATCCAAGGAAAAACATGCACTGATCAACAATTCAAAGGACACTTAACCCAAGCAAGACTTTACCGTATTTACTCGCATAATGAACACACTTTTCCTCCTGAAAAATTGACATATTTGGGGGGGGGGGGGGTGCATGCATTATGCGGGGTAAACATTTTGCATTTACACACTTCGCACAAATGTCATTTTAGGTGCCCATATGACACGACAGGGTGATGAGGCACGTCCCCCTGACGGATGCGCACCGAGCGCTGGTCGTAGGCTCGCCGCAGTAACCATGCTCGATAAATTGCAAACCTTTTTTAGGGCGCTTTCGGCATGCCTTCTGCCGAAGGAAAAGCGCCCTACAAAGCTCACTCAGCACGGAGAGCGATGCAACCGTTCTTAGGCCTAACCATTTTCACGATTTCTTTCCGAAAGCGGACAACAGACGACGGCGTGTTTGTTGACATCAATGCATCCGATGGACATAGCACGTCCGGGGCTGGGAAATTCCTCAACGTCAGCTTCGTTACGTGTGAGCGCCGCTAGGTTAAACGGTTGATCCCTTGTGCAACTATGCACTTGCAGCTACTATTACGAGAGCGCCTTGGCTTGGCTTGGCCTGGCCTGGCCGCTTGGCGGCAAAAGAATATTGGCTTGGTGGCTAGCTAAGTTGGACGTAGTTTGAGATTTGCAGAGTGGAAAATTGAAAAATGCGTTCATTACGCGAGGGGAAAAAAAAGTCACAATATTGATGTTGGTTGTGGGGGGGGGGGGGGGAAGGTGCATTCATTATGCGAATAAATATGGTAGCTCAGTTTGTGTTCATTGTCACTTATAATCATCTGACCCATGCCAACCTGTAAAAAAAGATACAAGAATGCTTGCCATCAAGCAAAGATAGAAACAACATTGGCAACATGGAAGCAACTGCCAAAAACAAGAACACAGAGCAAAAAAGAATTGTGACCACCCAAGCAGTTGAGAGAGTGATAATCTCAAAGCAGGTGTCGCAGAAATACATTACAGATGCCAGTGCAGGGAAAGAAGAAAAAACACATTGAGATATATACGTATGGAGATATTAGTTCCAAATTCTATACACCTTTTGTCAGTGCAGTCTTGTAGGGGCATTACACAGTATCAAGAGAAGAAAAATAAAGTGTCGAAATTGAAATTGCCAACTTTCTTTAAAACATAATTTCTGGTCATACATTTACTTTGTCCAGTTTGCATATTCTACAGATATAGGAATAAATATTAAAATAAAATCAATGAAACCATTTTTACAAACATATTAGACCACAGCTCGAACGTGCAAATGCACATTCGAGGTGTGGTGCCAATAATCTCGGAGTAGCAGCAAAAACATGGCCCAGTGTGCATTATTATGCAGAACATAGAGAGTTAGCTGTTCAGAAAAAGTTAAACAATGTTTATCATTACGAAGACCTGCCTCTTGATCACTGCTGGCAAGAAATAATTCTCTACTCCCCAATACCTTTGTATGATGACAAGCAGTGGCATTTGCACAAGAGGCTCAAGAGTAATGCCAAAAAGTATGGCTCTGTGTACAGAATCTTTATGGCTTAGCAAACGGGCATTCCGGCTGAACATTCTCGGATATCCCTGGCACTCGAAAGGTCTATTGCTGCCAGTATCTTTATGCAAATGCACTCAGGGTAAGTCAACCACATGTGTTGGCATGTGTCTGATGAGGAAAGACTACTTAGAAAATGACCAGGAAAGCTGTTGGCTTATTACTGCTGGCTTATGCGTAAAAGCAAAGCTCATTACGCATAAGCGCATCAGTGTGGCTAGCTTAACTACTAACCTAAGCAAAGGCTTTCGAGCTTTGCACACACTCAGGTATAATAAACTGGCATGAAAATCTGTACAAGTGAAAGAATTATACGCACATTCCAAAGCATGATAGGCTTAAGTTACGGGCTAACCTTTAGGCGTCCCGCACATATGCACCTAATTCTGGTGGATCAAACTCCTACACTGAGCAGTTTCTGGGGAATTCTTTGCACTTGTAAAGATCTTCACGAATGTGTGTTCGATTATGGTGGGTGAAACTCCTCTTGTGGGCAAAAGCTTCAGAACAGAGCTTGCACTTAAATGGCTTTCACTATAGTGTGTTCGATTGTGGTCTCTCAGATGTGAACCCCATGCAAAGGCTTGGGATAAAAACTTGCACTTTCAAGGTTTTTTACCACTGTGTTCAATTACGGCGGCTCAAATCGGAACTGTGAGAAAACGCTTGGGAAAAGAGCTTGCACCTGTATAACTTACCACCTTTGTGAGTTAGATTGTAGTCAGTCAGATATCTATTCTGAACAGAGGCTTGGGGGCACAGTTGAATTTACAAGCTGTTTTGCCAGTGTGTTCGATTGTGGCAAATCAGTAATCTATTTTGAAAAAAGGCCTGGGGGCAAACCTTGCACTTAAATGACTTTTCACCAGTGTCTTTGAATATGGTATCTCAGATGTGATTCCCAAGTAGACTCTGGAATCACATCTTGCACTGAAAGGTCATTTCTCCTTTATGTTCAATTATGCCTGGTTGGAAAATTTTTTTAGCAAAGGCGTGCAGACACAGCTTGCATTTTTAAGGTGTTTGACCCATGTGCACTCAATTATGAAGGGTCAAAAGAGAATGACAAACGCCCTTTCAGGCAAAGCTTGCACTTAAATGGCTTTTCACCAGTGTATGTTCGATGACTGGACAGATTAATTTTCCCAAGAAGGCTTGAGGGCATAGCTTGCAATTGTATGTTTTTTCTCCCGTGTTTTTTATTGTTGTAAAGCAGAGTGAAATTGTGAGCAAAGGCTGGGGGCACAGCTCGCACTTATAAGGTTTTCACCAGTGTGTGTATAATTATGGACAGTCAAAAGGGAATTATGAGCAGACTCTCGGGGGCAAAGTTTGTACTTGAACGGCTTATCCTGTGTGTGTTTGGTTGTGGCGGAACAGACTGCTGTTGTGGAAAAAGGAACGGGGGCACAGCTCGCACCGAAATGGCTTGCACCGATATGGTTTTTCACCAGTGTGTGTTTGGTTATGCGTTCTCAGATCTAAATTCTGAGCAAAGGCTTTTGGACAAAACATGCACTTAAATGGCTTCTCACCAGCGTGTGTTAAGTTATGCTTCCTCAGAGATGAATTCAGAGCAAATGATTTTGTGCAAAGCTTGCACTTAAATGGTGTTTCAACTATATGTGTTTTACTGTGATGAGACAGACCGCTACTGTCAGCAAAGGCTTGGGGGCACAGCTGGCACTTAAATGGTTTTTCAACAGAGTGTGTTTTATTATGCCTCCTGAGATAGTAAATGAGAGCAAAGGATCGAGGGCAAAGCTCACACTTAAATGGCTTTTCACGAATGTGTGTTGAGTTATGCTTTCTCAGAGATGAATCCAGAGCAAATGATTCTGGGCAAAGCTTGCACTTAAATTGCTTTTCACCAGTGTGTGTTTCATTATGAATGGTCAGTGTGGAATTGTGAGAAAAAGCTAGGGGGCAGAGCTTGCACTTATAAGGTCTTTCACCAGTGTGCATTGCATAATGTTTGCTCAGCGCAGTAATGTGAGAAAAGGCTAGGGGACACAGCTTGCACTTAAACAACTCATCACTCTTGTGCTTTTCTGTGTTGCTTGGCACCTGGTATGTAGAGCCAAATGACATGGGAGGTCGCTGGAACTTCAATTGTTCATCAACATGAGCAACCAGGTGGCTCACAATCCCACGATGATCTCTGGTGACATAGGTGCAGAAACAGCATCCAAACCAGATGTCATTGGGGGCTTTTAGTGGGCAGCTGATCTCTCCCAAAAGTGCAGCTCCCTCACCTACAAGGCCTCATGTATATTAGTACACACAAATAAAGCACAACCAAGATTGCCACGTTTTAAAAATAAGCAGCCATTATTGCAGTTCTGCTTCAGCTGCATGGTTTACTTTTCGATATTTACTTCTGTTCAAGGAAGCACTGAAAAAGAGTTGGATCACTTAAGTGATTCGTTAGTGTGACCACATAAACCTCTTTAAGCACATATTTTCCCCAGAAACACTGTTTTTTAAAGTGATTGGTTTATATGGGAACTCTCCATGAACTTGCTCATGTTGGTCGACCACATGACGTCTCAATGTCATGTGATGTCATAGTGTCGCATGGCACCATGATGACGTCTATGCTGAATTCTGCAGGAAAATTAATGTTAGGTGACCACTTCCACATTGCAGTATCATGATAAATTTAGTAGAAAAATGGATGTTGCATGACCACACCACATATGGCATCATGCTAAATTTAGTAGGAACTGATGTCATGTGACACGATTTAAAACTTGCATCAGCTTCTTTGCAAAAGGTAGCATGGAAAGGTATAAGACGTAATACGACATAATGTGATGTCATGTCATGTCACACCTGCGACCCGTCATGTCGGGTCAGGTGGCCTTGGGTCACGAACACCAGTTGATGCGACTCTACGACTTGGCACTGTGATGTCAATTTTTTCACTAGATTATAAGAATTGCTATCACGTGACCCCTATGACATTGTGTCAAGTGCGGGGAAATTTATTAACTTACTGAAACAACTATTTAATGCTATCTAAACAAATTTAAGATTGGTCCTTATATACTGCATTCCATGAATTATGGACTTGGAAGATAAAGGTCACTGCCAATTGCTTTATTAATTGTATGTGCTTATTTTTAACGCTGTTTATGACATCACATCGCCTGTGAAAATTATTTCAATATATTTGCTGACTGGCGATCTCTACCTGGCCCAAAACTCTGAACACACAAAAAAACAGAATTTTGTGGACGATTAATGAAATTTGAAAACTCCGACTTTCAGGTAAAAAATAGACCTAGTAGAGCAACCTCTGGTTTCACTGAAAATAAAATGAAAACAAACAAAACCCTAGTTATGTCACATTCTTGGTGCTAGTGGGCAATAATAAACTTTACAATGCTGCAAGCCCTTCTACATCATTGATGGGTCCAGACGGCAATGCGCTGCAGCGCTATCATAGCCTCCGTTATTTCTACAATGCCTGCCCGACCGCTTTGGTGAGCCCTGCCTGACCGCAGTCAGATGCCCCAGTTAAACATCAGGACAGGGGTGGAATCACTTATTCGTCCAGAGAGCTACCAAGAGTGCTGTACTGTTTCAAGAAATTCATCAAAATCGCTCTAGCTACGAAAAGATGTCTAAAGCAGCCGCTCAAAGAGGCAGTCAAGAACGCTACTCAAGTCCTGCCGCATTGGATAGTTCTTATGCGCTCACTCCCAGACATCACTGAAGGTTCTTGAAGGTGCTGCTGCCCAAATTTTTTCAATCTATTTTTACTCACTTTGCATCGAAAGTGACAGACAAAAATGACCTCGCCAAGATGTTCGTTACGAAGCTGCTTTTGCGAAAAGGGCTCAACTTTTGAGGTACTGGAAGCAGACAGAATAAATATGTTTGATTTCCGTTTCATGTATGTTGAACATAAATCTGCGCAGGCTCAGCTTGTATTGGTGTGGTTGCCCACTATTATTATAACCCTGAAAAACCATGTCCGCACTGCTCGACCGCACATTGCCACATATTCTCGTCCCGCACTACGTGCGCAAAGCCGCAGCGGCACCGAGGGTACTTCGAAAAGGCAGCTCCGCTTGGTGGCGAGCGCCACAACTGTGTAACAGCATTGTCCAACAGTTGGCGCCCTCTCATCTCGGAGGCAACGGGCAGGCATGGAAAGATCTAGGAGGCTATGGTGCAACTCATGGGTAGCACAGAATACTTGCCCCGCTTTAAAGCCACACGCCAATTAACTTGGGGTTATTTCGGCTCGTTCCACTTACAGAGGCGGCAAGCTCTGCCTTTTTCAACGTAATGGCCATCAGCCCATAAGGGCAGTTGTGCCCTGGGTAACGGTCACTATTACCATTTGACAAGTGCTACCCATAGTTTTTTTCCGGTCTCAGAGGAAACCAGCTGGGAATGGAAGATGGCTTACTGGAAACCAGCAAATCAGCATTGTGAGAAATTAAGATGTAAAACCTTTTCCCATGACAATATTTTTTATCTTGGATGGATGGATAAGTTAGGGTGCGGCACTTTGATTCGAGCCAATCCTCGAGCCACTCTGCCAAAAGTATCACTAAATTCACTCGTCTTACTGTTAATTTCTATCACCTCCCTGATCCTGTCCCTCCATTACTCTAGCTGTCCCTCAGTTCACTTCATCTCTTGGAAATGCCCTTATCAACCCCTCTAATCCCAAAGCAATGAAAAAGTCTGCCTCACTCAAGGTGTGTACCAGACTTACCATACCTACATGCTCTGCTATTACCTTCATTTATACCCATTGTGTAGAATTTGTATATGTCCCTTCACATCTTGATTTATAAGTCCCAGTTCTCAGTTAGCCACTCTTCGCCACGACAGCAAAACCTCCTAATAAATTGTAAAAAAAAAAATTACCATTTCGTAATCCCAATTTTTTGTATAGCAGGCTTCTTTTCCAATCTCATCTCCCTCATTTCTCCTTCAGCTTCCTTCACTGCCTTCTTAACTGACTTTCTGCCCTCTTCATTCTTTTTCATCACTAGCCCAGTACCTGTTAAACAGCCCACTTCCTTCTATGTCCACACCCCTCGTGTATAGGAGGCCAACATTTATTATGTCCAACGTTCATTTGCTGTTGCCAAAAAACTCTCCTCAAATTCACATTTGCTGCTTGCCTCCTTCCCCTCAAAAAAAAACTGATATCACCCTGCATGTTTTCATCGGGGTTCTTAGCTCCCCGGAGGTTGCGTTGCTGGTGAAGTCACTCCGAATCGGCGCAGACCCCTAGGAGTCTGTAAAGAGTTGTACAAGAAGCACTGCCCTAGCGTATGGCCGGCTAGTCTAGACGTCGTAACTGTCCTTTGTTTATAAGAGGTGGAAACAAAAGAAATTCACCATGACTTGAGGACTGAACCGGTTCCATTCAAATCGCTGCCCAAGGTCAGGTTCGTGAAGAGTCTCGTAAGATCACGGAGGGACGCAAGGGACCACTTAAGATGCTAGGGACCAAACGGAATGAACAATGACAGTAATGAGCAAACCGAACACACCTTCCAAGCACATCAAGCTAATCATACAGCTATGAAAATAACCCACGAGACACCAAGAATATTGCCATTTCGAGACAACAATGAGGAATAGATGAGGAAATGAAATGCCTGCGTGCCTAGTGATAGGAGGTAGCTCGTGCCACCTGACTTAAAGCTGGAAGGTATCTTAAAGCCTGTTCCTTTTTGCACTGCCAGTATGGTAAAAATATGATCAGTGAAAAGGGTCAGAACTTGCCGGATACAAAATCTGAGATAACTATGTCTCTGGAACCCATTAGTTGTTTCCACATTTTTGCTAAATTTGTTTCGTAAATTTGATTGAACCGCGGGACCCTGGAATCTACCCATTCAGGACGGCCGCCCAGTTCCTCTTTCCATAAAAATGTTTGGGTGTTGCTCAACGCTTAAGAGAAAATGCACCCAGGGAAAACTATTTTTTTATTATATATAACTGAATTCACCTTTCACAGTTTAGTGTGCTTGATGTCCTTCTTATAAATCTTGTGTTAATTTTGATATAGCTGGTTTTTTATGTTCTAGATGCTATGCACATGCAGAAAAAAACATCTTGCACACACATGGGTCCTGGCAGCACACTGAAAGGGGCACTGAGAAGGTATTTATGCTCGCAAGGGTTTTTATTTGTGAATGACATACGAGAGCCCAACTACCCAGAACAGAATTTGCGGCTCAAAATTAGTTTTCTTTCCGCCCAAAAACCGCCAATCGAGAACAGGCCGTTTTGAGTCACGCTTACTCTCTTCTCCGTGGTCACGAGCTGTTTTCTAAGGTTTAGACACAACCACTTAAGATAATCAAAGTCGTGGGTCATTGAAGGCACACACTCAATGGTAAAAATAGACTGAAAATAAGACACCCATTTTTTGTGGCTTCTAAAAGGTTGCAAATACATTAATTGAAACAAAACAAAACAGAAAAAGCTGCACAGCCAAGCGATTTCTGGTAACTTTCTCCTCCTCTATATTTATTCTTCCTCCCCATTTCAGTTGCGGTTTCGGTTTCGAGCAGTTTCGTTTTTTTACTTTATTAAAAATATATGTGACGCTCAGTCTTGTGACACCATAATAAATCGCCTGGCAAAAAATAAAAAATAATCAATTTTTGGGGGGTGTCAGTGTCCCTTTAAAGGCCGACTTGCAAAATATTTTTCAACTAGGGTAAAAACCCTGGTTGAAAAAATATTTTTCAGTTTCTGTCTTATCCGGCCCCAAGATGCAGCAACAAAAGGAGTCCCCTGCAGTCAAGTTAGAAGTGGGAGAGGGGGAATGGGAAGAGTGGCGAGGACGATCTCACCCTGGATGAAAAACATTTTGAAGGTCGGGCTTTAAAGGAGCCCAGTAGAATAAACCAATTTGCTCCTTTGAAACCACTAAAAACAATGAGCAACAAAAATATTATGTAGTAGACTTACCGTAAAGTTCCGAAAGAACGCCCACCCAAAATAAAGAGATAAACGGTGAAAAACATGGGGTGGGCTATCTTTGGGGACGCCACAGCAAAACTTTATCAAAAACCGGCTACAAACTATGTGACGCGGAAACTGATACCGCATATTCGCGGACACCGCATATTCGCGTTTCACGATGCGATAAACACGCGGGAACCCGCTACAAACTTGCCTGTCACAGGAACCGATATCGCACGCGCAGATCGTGAACAAAAAGGCAGGGATCCGCTACAAACTCGTATGTTACCGGAACAAACACCGCAGATCGCGAACGCAGCAAAATCATATTTCACGATGCAATATAGTACACGCAGGACCAACTCGCGTGGAATGGAGATCACACACGCAGATCGCATACAAAAACGCGGGAATCCGCTATAAACTCGCTTGTCTGACAGGCCAGTACAGCAAATTGCGCTGGTCGATGCGATTCCCGTCAGACACTGCGTGTTGTACGACGGAAATCGGGGGTGGGCGATGTTTCGGAATTTTTAGGTTACAGATATTTAGCCAGAAAAACGGGATGGGCGACCTCTCGGGGGCGGGAGTTCTTTCGAAACTTTACGATATTTTAAAATAGAAAATTTTTAAAATGCCATTTGCAAAGGGTTAACAAAGGTTTCTTGTTTCATAAATATAAAAAATAAACATCCTAGTCAAACCTGGATAGTTGCAATCTACATATTCTAAAGTATATGGTTGCCAAATTTGGTTTTATAAGACAATATTGAAAACAAACATTCTTCTGTGCAATTTTTGTGAAGATGCATCCAAATTACATAAAGAGAAAAACACTTTCAAATGTTAACATAGATGTGCAGCAACACTTTCGTGGCAGAAAAAATAAATTTTTGCTAACAGTTTTAGGCGAGAAATTGAAGCTACAGAAGAGTTTGTTGGAAAGGAAATGGCTAGGCGGTCCACTTCTCAACATAGATGTGATGGCGGGCAACGTCACAGTTCGAAAGAAACACTCCCAAAAGAATGACTTAGATTTATGCTGCGTTGCAGCAATGACAGTGCAGCAGAGGCTGGTTGCACTATTTCTCCAATGGGTGCGGTACCGTCGGTGCAGAGAAGCGCTCAGATTGCAAACCGAAAGTTAAAAACCTGTCGAAATTGTGCGGTTTCTTTAGAAAGCCGTAAAACACTGCGCGTGCCTTTTATCATTCTGCAATTTGCTCATTTAGTGTTTTTCGATGATGCTCAGCAAGATTCTAATTGAAACCCTGCCCTTAAGCTCAATATTTCAAAAATGAATTACACGAAAATAATTAACAGCTTAATTATCCCAAACTTTAATAACTTTCCTAAATAGGCCCCTGGCCTAGGACCAAAACGACACAAGCCTTTTTTTGTGCGATGCATAGTTTTCGCAATATCGGATTTGTCCACCTTTGGTGAAGCACCGTGTATAGTTTGGAATGGAGTGACATACACCATGGAAGATGCTGCGTCCGCATCACTGCACCAGGTCTCACACAAGCAGAAGAGAAGATGTCACAGTGCACTCGAAGACATCAGACGTATGGTTCAAGCTTCACTGACGAGTGTTCAACGTTTACGGATCTGAAATGCAAACCATGCAAAACCTCATCAATGCACCTAGTAATCCTTATAATATACAGCTTCCCTAAAAGTTCCCCGAAATAATTTACAGCTTTTTCTTATTTCACCGCACAAATAAATGATGCATTGCTGAACGCTCACTCTCTGCCCAAATGTAGACTGAACAATCTGAACCGGATGCCAGTTTCAGAACTAACCGTTATCTCATCAAAAAGTGATATTCCAAAATTTTCAATGGGAAAATGTAGCCCCTGCTCGGTTACTGGCACCATTCAGCTCCATGTATTTGAGGGATCTGCCGGTGGTGTTACGAAACTAATATTGCACAAAGCACATGGTTAGCAGGAAGACCAGAAATTTGGCAGCTGATGCAACATCAATGCATGCCATGTCATGACCTTTTCATCTCAGTAGTTGCCTAAATGGCGAATAGACGGCGCTAACACACTGGATGCTATTAAGTAGGTTCAGTTTGGTTGGTTTCTGTTTCAATACGCACGCGGCTGTGTTGCTGTTTTATGTCGTTTTTGCTTAATTTTGTTATACCAAGTGTCCCTTGTAGCTAGGATTCCATGTTTCCAGAGTTATTTTTTTGTAAAATTCGGAGGGCGTTTTTGGGAGTTTATTTTTTTCCGAAAATTTAGAGTTTATTCCCGATTCTTCAAAATTCGAAATTTAATATTGCAGCGTTTAATATTTCTCAAAAATAAAATTATATAATATGCGTGTGCTCTATGTATGCTTGATTCAAGAAAACGCAGTGTGTATCAATTAATATTTCTTTAGCTGGATTTCGCATTGACGCCATTTCCATTGACAATACAAACTTGTTCCATGACAAAATTTGCGAGCAAGTGTTGCATCGACAAATGTCGATATCTTAAAATCAATCAACTCCTGGAGGTCGCTTCCATCCTTTCCATGAACCTACCCCTTGGCTGCGCAGAGTGGAGTGGTAGAATATATGCTTCAACTGCCCACCCCTCTTCCCCCTTACAAAATACAAGCCCTCCTTCCTCTAAGAAGCGCAAATAGTACCGCCCTAAATAGAAACTGGAACAGTGGCCTTTGTCGTGACCTGTTCTGAATAAACCTTGACGAGAGAAGAGGCAAGATCTCTTTTGTGAGTGGTCCGAGATTCGAAAGAAAACTGGAGTCCTATGTTCTCAGGACAATTGACCCTGTGTACTGACTGAACTTAAAATACCATCCTTTTTTTTTTTTGTTGTTGTCATCGGTTGCATTGAACTTTGGAATTTATCGAATAAATCCGAATTGACAAAAATTTTCCCGGCAGGTGTTTTTCAGAGTTAATCGGATTTATCCGAAAACACGGAACCCTACTTATCGCCCACAACCAACTTACAGCCCGCTTACTTATAGACCACTTCGAGAAACACGAAATGGTTTCAAGGTTAAATTGTGGGCTTTTACACAAACACCTTTGATGCATCTGATTACATTCACCGATAATTTCTGCTATGTTCGGCAGTAAAACGAATGCATTGATGCACGGAGAATTACTATGGTCAACGGCCGCACCCGATGACACTAGATTCCCTCCAAAAAAGTAGTGAAGATACTAACACATGAGTACATAGTTGTTATACCCTGGGTCGGAACACTGTGCTAGAGGACGACGATGCTGGCACAGCAGCCACAGCACACAGCACGCACGCACTCCGGTCGCAACAGCCGGACCAGAATAAATACTAAGTATTCGGCGGTAGTTTTTCTGCCTACGCGATTACAACAATAGTGAAGAAGCAGGTAGACAGCCTGATGAAAAACGTGCTTAATCGTGAAAAACGGATGACCTTGCAAGTTAACTACAAACTGCGGTTTTCACAGACACTATCTTTTTGTGAACTTCGCAGACTAGAAAAGCCTCTGTATAATGACGCAGACAATCTATACAAAAAAGGCGATATTGCCTCGACCTCTTCCTTTAAAGAAATTAGTGGTCCTCGAGAAATATTTCGACACTCCGACCAAGGCCGAGTAGGAAATTTCTTTATTGGGCTTGTTCATTATCGGCCCTGTTAAAGTGCTCATCAATAACATTTCATAATATTGGTCTTGAATAAACTATTTGTTATATGGACATTTGCTTGTGACATATTTAAGATATGGACAGACCAGTGAAATCAAATCTGGCATTTGTCTTTCGTTCTACAAGTAAAATTAAATGGCGTAAGAAAAGTCATATCGGCAAATTTGGCACAAGTCTGACGTCAGACACCACTTCATGAACCTGTATAGGCGGATATTTATTAGTTTGAACAGATGCGCTTTGTAGATTTCTGTGTCGCCAGCGACTGAACGTAGATTTCTATTTGCCATCGACAATGCTGCACCCGGACGATTTTCCTGTATCGTAAACACGGGCAGTGCGCCCACCCCATTTTCCCTGAAAACTGGGTTAATCCTAAGTCAGGTAACACCCATTGTCCCAATAATTATAGACCCATTTCACTAACAAGCATACTGTATAAACTCATGAAGCATGTCATTTACCGTCGCATTGTGTCCGTCCTTGAAACTAATTCTTTTTTCAGTACTCATCAACACACCTCCAGGAAATATTGCTCGTGTGAGACTCAACTACTTTCCTTTACTAACAACCCATTCTCTGCTATGGATTGTTCAACCACAGTTGACTGTATTTTCATCGACTTTTCTAGGGCATCTGACACTGGCTCTTATAGTCTCGTTACCCTTTCAAATCTTTTCTTTTTCTTTAAATTTTGGTTGGATTGTTTATTGCTAAAAACAGTTAGGCGAGAGCGCTGTTTTTACGGCTTCAGGAGACGCTACTCTTGCGCAAAAGCGCGATAAGTGGACGAGGTAGCAGCCTGTAACATGAACTCATGATCGTGAGCAGGACCTTGTGAAGTTTATTTCAAAGCTATCGCCTGACGATTCAGTCTTGGCAACAGTACCTGTTTCTTGAATAGAAGTCGACAAGTCTCTGAACGCGAAACCGACTTCACCTTCACATCCGGACACTGCGAACCGCTGCTGCGCTGCCGCCAACGTGCTGCTGCCTGCTGCTTTGTTGCTCAAAGTTGTTATGGCTGTGCTGGCTGTGTCGGCTGTGTCAGCAGCTGTGTTCCAAAATGTACTCGATCCAACTCCGGTTTCGCACCGTGGCCAGTGGCGTTTCAAAACCTACTCGCGCTTACTCGATGACGTCAGAACTCGCGTTCCAGATGTTCCAGAAGCGAATTGTTTACTCCGGTGTAGTTACTCATGCTACCCTCCTCGATCGGGGGGTAACGTCGGATCCGTCGGATCAAATCGAGTAAATTCGTCACGTGATCTGACGGCGACGGCCGTCAAAGATCGCTTGCTCCGTTGGCTTTGGTGGCGGACGTTCGAAATCACAAACCTTTTTTGCAATATCGAAGCGATCCTATGGACCCTAGCGGCATAATGCCATTATCTTGAGACCTCCTTGTTGAGACCCCACGGGCAGCAGTTTCGGTTTCGATTTTTCAATCTCCCTTCACGAGATCCTGTCACGACCGAATACAGTGCTTGCGTTTTCGAATATCTGGCTTTTCTTAAATTTAAAATACTGTTGGTGTTGCCCACCAATACAGATAGAATGCTGGAGCGTAATGCTTGGGGTATCCAACGTGCCAAAGTATGTGCGAAGGTAAACACGGAACTACGATAGCACATGGAAGAGACGCTGGACTGAGCAACGCAGGAGGGTTAGGATGCGCTCGAAAGTGGTAGCCAGGCAGCCTCCAAGATATGGGTCGCGGCCGCTACTTTTACTCCTCACCTTCTTCTACGACACCCCTATCCGATTTTCAAACAGCGTCCACTTCTTTATGTCAACTTGACAGTCAGCACGAGGCAGAAGTACGAGATAAATTGTGCTCAGTTGCTGATTAATGCGATGCTGACGTCATCGCTCTCACGGAGACGTGTCTAGCAAAGTGTCTGATATTTCATTGAAAAAGGAAGCGATTCAAAATATTTCGCTGCGATAGACGTGACAGAAGTGGCGATGGTGTTCTATTGGCATTTGCTGACTCGTTAGTTTCTCGCCCTGCCATTGTAGCCTGTAAACTAGAGATTGTTTGGGTTTGCGCGTTTCTTTTAAACAAACAAACGATAATGGGTGCATGTTATCGACCCCAGACCAACAGTTGTCCCTTTGTGAATTTGTTACATAATTGCATTAACCAAATTACCATCTAGTATCCGGTACGTAGTGCCAATTATATTAATTGGCACCCCAACATTATCTGTTCTAATGTATACACAGTTGAAAATTCCCATTAAATAGGTTCCTGGACAACCAATTGGTCGCAACTAATGGGAACCAATTTGAAACTCCATAACTGCAATTTCTTTCCAATTGGTGGGACCCATTGGGCAGTGTGCTTCCAATTGGGACCCACTATAAAACCAATTGGTTCCAATTAAAACCAGTTAGAATTCCAATTGGATCCTAATGAGAATTTTCAGCTGGGTATGTCCTGTTTTAACCCTTCTCATCTGAAGCTAGCACGTTTAAATGAACTCTGTTCCGATTTCAACTTTTCTTAACTTGTCTCGGAGCCCATTAGGGTTACTAACCTGTCATCAAATATGCTCGATCTCGTATTAACAACGCTTCCGAGCATCATATATTATCACTAACATACCTGCCATGTCTCAGTGACCATTCAGTCCCTCACTTTTCCTTAAATATTTCATTCAGTAGCGCCTAAAATTCACATAAAATTCATCCGTGACCACAGCAGAGTTGACTTTTATGACTTCCCGTCAATTAACTTGTACATGTCCGAGTTTCTTAATGATTACTTACCTGAGCGTTCAGAGCGCTCTGTTGAGTCTAATTTGATGCTGTGTAAAAATGTTGTTATAAATTATTAATTGAAAAGTACATATCATCAAGGAAGATCCATTGCAACACAAACTCAACTTAATTTAATGCTAATCTCAAACATCTGCGAAATAGAAAAAAAAAAAAAACTCTTTCGCATTGCCAAACGATCATCCACTGATGTACGGTAGACAGCGTACAAAACTGCAGATCAAGAACATACATCAGCTCTCATGGAAGCTAAGTCACATTTTTATAATCATACACTAAGTATCATGTCAGCAAATAGTCCTAAACAATTTCGGAATTTCGTTAATTCCAAGTGTCAGTCCAACATTGTTCTTCAGTCATCTGATGGTATAGATATACCAGTAACTGAAAGTGCAAGTGTATTAATTGATGTTTTTGGTATGTTATTTACAACCTCCGATGCTAACCAAGTACCGGTATTGTCGTTTTCATATTTTTTGCCTACGGACCCAGTGGCAGTTGACGCGATTGGTGTTGCTGGCATTATTAATGATATGAAGCTTTCGTCTTGCGCCGGAATAGATGGGATTAACAGCAAGTTCTTAAAATATTGTAACATGTATTGTTCAATAATTCTTTCAAAACTTTATGCACAGTCTCTTATCCATGGCGTAGTCCTGAGCGATTGGGTGGTTGGGAAGGTGGTTCCTTTACACAAATCTGGCGAAAAACAAAACCCACCCAATTATTGTCCAATTTCTTTAACAAGTGTGCCATGTAAAATATTTGAACACGTCATTTGCTCGCAGTTGATAAATTATCTTGAAGCTAACGACTTCTTCACAAGTTCACAACATGGCTTTGGAAAACATTTTTTTATGCGAGTCGCAACTACTATCCTTCATGCATGACCTTCATGATTCTCTTTATAATCATCATGAAACCGATTTTTTTTGACTTCTCAAAAGCTTTTGACAAAGTTTCCACAAACTCCTTCTTCATAGACTACAAACACTTAACATTAACTCCTGTATATTAAATTGGATTCATGCCTTTTTATCTAACCGCCTACAGTTCGTTACTGCTAATAATACGAATTCATGTACAGTTCCAGTCACCTCCGGTGTCCCACAGGGATCAGTGCTTGGCTCGCTACTCTTTATTTACATTGATGACTTGGTGCAGAACTTGTCTTCTTCTTTATGCCTCTTTGCTGACGATTGCATAATACACCGGAAAATAACCGACATATCCAACACTATTCTTTTGCAATCCGACCTTGATCGTATATCACTGTGGTGGGACCAGTGGCTAATGGAACTAAACACTGACAAATGCAAATCGACGAGTGTCCCAGGCTCCAAAGGTGTGTCATACGTGTCATACTTACCTTAACAGGAATCCCCTAGCTTCAGTGTCTGTTTACAAATATCTTGGTGTTCATGTAACTTGTAACCTTCCTTGGAGGATTCATATTGAATACGTAAGTAACAGTGCTAACCGTAGGTTAGGATACGTAAAAGAAATTTCTTTCTCGCTCCGTCTTCAATAGAACTAACCATGTACAAAACCCCAATCCGTCCAAAATTAGAATATGCTGCTGCTGTGTGGGACCCCGCTCACTCGTCACTAATTGCTCTTATTGAATCCATTCAAAACCGCTCAGCTCGTTTTATATTGACGAACTATCATCGCACTGCCAGTGCTACTACCATGAAAAATACTTTAGGTCTGCCGTTACCGATTCACCGCCGAAAAATCTCTCGTTTGTGTCTTTCATAAAATATTTCATCAAAATGTTACCCTTCGTCATTAACTAATTAATCCACCATTCTACATATCTGCTCGCATTGATCATAGCCACAAGTTGGTATTCCAAATTTTAAAACTTCACTATTTCAAGAAATTTTTATGCCACAAACATCTACAGAGTGGAACTACCTTCCCGCCTCGATTGCTAACATCACTGATATTGTTTTAAAAATGCTGTTACTAATATCTGCACTTTATAGCTAATATTTTACAGCTCTCTCCCCTCTTCAATGTACTTACCTTGAGGGTATTTGAAATAAATGAAATAAAATAAAAGTCTAGGCAGGTCCAGAGGCCGCCGGATGTCCGTGTTTCAACGGGGGCTCTCACGAATACGAATGGGTGCAATGCAAGTGGGCGCTGACTTTATTTTCATGCAGTGCTGAGATTCATTACATCATCAAAAAGGCAACCAAAATTCAAGCCATGCCACTTTGCTTCATGACCAAGGATGCGCAGGGATATTTGGGAGTAGTTTACGCTTCCTGCTTTTCTTCTATTAGCTGTCTAGCATTTATAACATGGAAACAACAGCCAGGAACAAGAACACGAAGCAATAAAATACTGCGAGAACCCAAACACTATAGAGTGCGTAATGTTTCAAAGCAGGTCTCCTATAAATACACGATTCCGAGAGCCAGTGTCGTGACGGAAGGGGGATGAGTGCGGGCGTGTTAGTTCCAAGTTCTCTACACCTTTAGTCAATGCAGTCCTCAAGGGGTATTACAGAATATCGAAAATGGGTACAAGGTTGACTCGTAGCAAAACCTGCTGGGCGATGACCCAATCGGCAGCAGAAAGTGCTGTGGGGCATCACACACCTGGAAATCAGTCCCCCATCGAAGTAAATGCTACGAAATGCCTTCACATGGTACAGGACACCAAATCTCAGAAAAATTTCTTCACACTTGCTTTAGTAGTCAAGCTACAAATGATAGAAGAAGTAACAGTGTCATACTTGAAACTTGAGGGCACGGCGGGACCAAGATGGCTATATTGCTAAACCCCTCTGCATTCTTCACCCAGGTTACGCTGTGCGCCCTTGCTCAGCACGTGTCATTCGCGCTGAAGAATGATGTCAGCAGCCTGGATCTACCGGCAGTGAACTTCGACTGGCCATTTGCTGGGACGCACCACATGACATCAATGACATCCGACTTCTTCATGACAACGCCGCCTGCTGAAGCGTATAAAAACGGCCGCATCAACGATTTCTTCAGAGGGCACAGCGGGACCGAAATGGCTATATCGCTAAACCCCTCTGTATTCTTCACCCACGTTTGTGGCAAATGTGCTTATACCTGCTGTTCTTTCCCAGAACGAACTGAAATTGAAAATTGAGAATTAACCAAGGCGAAAATCGGTCCACTTCCAGCTGGATTATGGAACTGGAAATGAGGCGGTCCAGCTGGATTCCGGTTGGGTCCAGCTCGATCCAGCTGGAATCCAGCTGGACCGCCTCATTTCCAGTTCCATAATCCAGCTGGAAGTGGACTGATTTTCGCCTGGCTTAGCTGCTTCTCAGGACAAGCTTGAATCCACAGTTAACACTCGAATGAGTGAAGTGATGGCAGCAGTAAAAGAACATAAAGTAGAGATACGGGCATTACAGGCCGAAGCTACATCGTTCAAAAGGAATCTTCAATTGCATCAAAAACGTCTCGACAACTTGGAGGACAGAAGTAGGCACCGTAATCTTACAATTTCTGGCTTTCCCGAGCCTGATCGTAAATATGCTGCAATGCTAAGAAAACAGATAATTGAGGAGCCGATAGGGGAAAAACTTGGCGTGGTTGTCAACTCAGTTGAAAGAGTGCATAGAATTGGGAAAAAAAGCCATGATAAAGCACAACCTGTAATCATGAACTTTTTTGACTATAACGAGAAGTTGAAGGTATTAAAAAATTGCCATAAACTAAAGGGAACGCCAGTATCAATAAACCACGACTTCTGTCAAGGCACTTTAGCAAAGCGCAGCAAGCAGTGGTCACGTTCTGGGAAGTTTAAAGCTCGAGATCATAAAGTGTCTCTTGATTATGATAAGCTGCGAGTGAACGATGATGTGTATGAATGGGATGAGGAGAATGATTGTCTAAAATGTATTCGCTCTCAAGTACAACGAAGCAGCGATGACTGACTCGATTACAAACAATTGCGCGTTGTTCTCATAAATGCCAGAAGCATTGTCACTAAAGGCCCGTTCACACTCTTGCGACCGAGTTCGACCGAGAGAGACCAAACCGGTTTTTAAGCCTCTTGCGATCTCTTAGGACCAGCTCGGCTGCAACGGAGCTGGTCCTAAGAGATCGCAAGAGGCTTAAAACCGGTTTGGTCTCTCTCGGTCGAACTCGGTTGCAAGAGTGTGAACGGGCCTTAAAGTTCACGAGCTTGAAGAAATCATATTTACATATGATCCATAACTCATAGCGATTGCAGAGACCCGGTTATCAGCAGACATATCAGATTCTGAAGTAGTTCCTCTAAACGATTCCGAAGTAGTTCCCCTAACGCACAAACTTGTTAGACGTGATCGAGGCTCCTGAGGAGGGGAGTTGCTTTAGTAGTCAAAAAGGAAATTATTTGCGTTACTATAGACAAAATAGACGACAATGAAAGTGTGTGGCATCAAATGGATTATCTTGGGTTCTCGGCTCTTGTAAGTGTGATCTATGGGCCCCCCTCCCTGCCCGAGTTGTTTTTGGAAAAAAATTCAGTCTTACATAGAGCAAAAATACAAACCTAATCAAAAAAACATATTAGCGGGGGACTTTATCCTACCGACAATTCGTTGGCACACTTTACACCCAGGTTCGACGGAAGTGAAGAACTGCGACTTGTTGCTTGAATTGATGCTAAACTTTAATCTCAATCAGCTTGTTAAAGAGGGTACAAGAGTCACTCAAAGTACGGATAACGTACTAGACCTTATATTTGTTGGAAATTTCCCAGAGGACACTGCTGCGAGTGTTTTCGATGGTATTTCTGACCATTAGGTTGTTTTACTTATTTCAAATTTTTCTCTTGTCAAAAAGAATCACACGAGTAAATGTGTAACTTTTCCGCTGTGGATGATGAAGATGTTATAGATTCACTTGACCTCTGCTTCAGTGACTTTGAGGCAGGAGGTGACGTATCGACTTTGTGGAATACCTTTAACCCTTTATAGGACAAGATATATTTTTGGCAAAAATCTCAGAAATTGTGTTATGTTATGATTAAATGAGGAACTCAGATATAGTTCGCAATAAATTTTACAACAATAGAACAAGTGTTTTATTTTTAAAATGTGGGACATATGTGTCCCGTTGGCAGAAACACACATTCCAAAAAGTGGGATATATTTGTCCGAATGGCCTTTTATGGTTCCAACCCCGAGTTATTTATCAGCAGGCCCTGCATGGAACGGTCCAAAGCATGTCACACACAGCGGTACAGCACAGGAGACACACAACAAACTTGTGCGAACTTCTCTTTTTCCGTTGAACACCAACGGCACCGGCGCCTCTTCGTCACCTTCTGGGGGTAGTGGTCCTTCCCCAAAAACCTTACCTCGTCGGACACTCCTACCATTTTCTGGCCACTCCTGGAGCCTTTCTTGTTGATGCGAAACGGCACCTTGTTGTTCGAGCCCTTGAAGGTCCGGCCGTTGATCAGTTGACGGCCAAGCACAAGTCGAAACAAGAAGTATCCCATTTCGGTCGTTGCCTTGACTTGGATGAACGCATTGACTATAGCCGAGTCCAGAAGAAAATAAAAAATCAGATACCACGACTTCTTCGATCGCCTGTCGGATGGATACGCACTTCTCATTTGATCAAATTTATCAACTCCCCGCACATAGATGTTGTAATCCGATATCGCTTTTGGACAGTTCACAGCAACGGAGGAGCCATTGGCAAGTTTTCTCACAACTTCTGCAGTGTCCTTGGGGTCGTGGAAATTTGAAAGTGCATGAACGTTCTTGCTGTCACGCCACTGGTAAGCAGTGACATTCCCCTTTGACCTCCAGATGAATTCACCTTTCTGAAGCTTGTTGTCTTTTTTGATTTCATCAGGCAGATCTTTCCGATTCGTCCGCACTAGTCCCACCGCTAGGATGTTCCTCTCCGCCAGGTCTTTCATTAGCCCAGTGGAAGTAAAAAAATGGTCGAAAAACAGCTGAGTACCGGGCTCCACCTCTTTTGTCAGTGACAACACAACATGTTCACCGAGCCCCTTGTTGGCAGGTCGCTTTGGATCTTTTCCTTCGTACACTTGAAACTCGAGCAGATAACCGGTCTCAGAGTCCACTCTGCACCAAACTTTATACCCTCTTTTGATCGGCTTCATGGGTTGATGTTGTTTTAGGGACGATCTACCTTTGAACCGGATCATACTCTCGTCGATGGCTTGGTGAGCCGATGGCGTATACTCGTTCTTAAAGTTCTTGTTCAGCAAGTCAATGAGAGGGCGCACCTTCGCTAGTCTGTCATACCCATCTTCACCCTTCTTTTTTCTTTGCGCTTGTCGTTCAGATGTAAGCAGTTCGTGATAGCTTGAAATCGTTTGAATGACATAACCTTTGATATTTCAGGAACGTTGAAAAATGCATCACTGCTCCAGTACAGATACAGTTGATGTGCGGGGTTCACACTCATCAGGATCAAGATACCAAAAAATGCCCGTAGCTCATCAATTGTCATCTTTCGCCAAAGACTCCGGCCTTTCAGTTCTGCGTAGCGGTTCGTCTCATCCACTAGCATCTGCATGATGCCGTCATCAAAATAAAGGGCGAAGGCTTCAGCTGGGTTCGTCGGCGACTTTGTGGAATACACAGGATCCCAAGTTTTAGGGTGGCGCACAACCTTTTCGGGCGTAGTGCTACTCCATATTCCAGGTGCCTCTTCCTCCTCTTCAGTCCCATCTTCAAAAGCATCTGCAGCTTGTTTCTGCTTCTTTGACCTTTTCTTCGCGTATGTTGCCCGGCGTGTGTTACGTTTAGTAGTTGACGGCGCCGCTTCGTCTTCGCTACCGTCCTCTTCTGAATCGGGAGGTGCGAGCTCGGGGGCGAAATCATCATCGTCGCTGTCGCTTTCTGAATCACTCGAGTTGGGGTCGTCTGGGATACTGAAAAACAGCTCCAGCGCTTCTTCGGGTGTGAGAGGGCCTTTCCCTGCATGAGTATGAAAACAATTCAGTCAAATCGTTCTACTTCCGACCACAACCGAGCAAGAGATGGTGCAACTGGTCGGACGGTGACTGGGAGCGGCAGGGCCAAACAATGTGTTCCTGGTTTCGCGTGATTGCTAGGCTAGCTTGCCAAGTCTGAGAGGCTTCCCAAAACCAGAGCACAAGATTTTTTAAACTCCCGAGCGGAGGAAAACCTCAGGCTCGAGCTCCCTTACCCCACCGCACGAGGAGTGACTGCGCGTAATGAGGTCTGTTAGGAAGTTCCGCTTGCCTTTATTCACGACATGGATAAGTTGCTAAAACGACCTTTCGCTCAAACGATCTCTGTTCACTAAACCCATCATTGACTAGGATGTCATTAGGCAATAAAATATAGACCCAGAACGAGTATTCGCTGCCTTTTCCCTTCGATTTCTTTTTTTCTTTTTTGCTCTATAGTCTGTTACAAGTTAAGAAGGTAGGAGATGCTCCTCCCACAAGCGTGATGCGCCGGTTTCAAATCCCTCCGCAGTCGAAAGAAGAGTTCACTGGAAACGCTCCTTGTTCCGCTTCAATGGATAGATAATGGCCACAGAGTGGTGCCAACTTGTCTTTGACCCCCACTTTTTAAGTAAGCGACCTTTGTATTAATCGGAGGGGAAGCGAGCCCCTGAAAGCAGCTTTTGTATCCATCGGAGGAGGAAGCTAATCCCCGAAAGTCGTCTTTGTTTCCGTCGGAAGGGAAGACTCTAATCTCCCTCTCGTGGCTTCCACAATGCTAAGTCAAAGTCGAAAGATAAAGCCAATATGTACAGAAAGGCAAGACCCTCCTCGCGCGTTGGCCGCAACGTCACGGAAACGACAGGACGCTATTGGATGCGGAGGTGGCGGAGGGATATATGATTCCCTTTGAGGGGCATTTGCCGCTACCTTCTTGACTTGTAACCTACTATAGTACCATTTACATCGCGAAAGTTAGGCCTTATTTTCATACGTGCCAACACTTGGACGGCCTTTTCACATAACCTCTCACTCCAACTTTTAGAAATGAGCATTTATTGGGAGCTAGAGCTGTCCCCCTTAAAGCACAGAAAAGGAAAAACTCACCGGGCATCTTGAACAACCTTTTTGCGCAATCACACGTGGGCGAAAGTACACGTGACATTCCCACGAAAAAGAAAATTTTCAACTTTTCATATTTGTCGCATAAACTGGTGCACCACTGCAAACTCATTGCCAGGTGAAGTGTTGGAAGCTCTGGAAGATGGCAGTACCGAGGAAAACGGGATGCATGCATCCCTTTGCCGTTAGCAAGCACTTTTGCGTATATCACAAAGTGGGACGTACATGTCCCACTGTCTCTAAAGAGGTAAAAATATTACTGCATCATGTCTCGATAAATTCGTACCAAAATTTCAGAAAAAGAAACAGCAGAACCCTTGGATAACAAGGGACATAATACATTTGAAAAGAGCTATATCTCGAAAACGCAAATCAGCTCGTAGAGATAATAATGTCATATCTTCCCTTTCAGTAACACTGAAGCAAAAAATACGGAGCGCTCGAGATTATTTTTTCAGAGCGTCACTTGTAAACTTCATGGAAAACGCGCCGCAAAGATTTTGGGGATATCTATCTGGCAACAATAGGACTGTCGACCAAATTCACATTGATGGTTGCGGGGTTACTGACCCTTACCAAATTGCCAATAAGCTTAACGGCACATTTCATGGTGTTTTTAGTCGTCGGGGCACGACAAAAAATCCAATCTAACATTTTTATCTTTCATCTAATGAGACATAAATTTAAACGTGAATGACATTCGCCTTCTCCTTTTAGAACTTGATGTAAAAAAGTCTTCTGGCCCTGACGGTATCCCCAACGCCTTTATGACGCGTTACGCAGACATGATTTCGCAATATTAATATGTTTAATTTGTTCAATGCATCCTTGGATCAGGGATGCCTGCCTCCTGATTGGCTGTGTGAAAAAATTGTGCCGGTGCACAAGGACGGGAGCAAACTGCTGGCTGCGAACTACAGGCCGATATCATTAATCAGCAGTTGCTGCAAACTGTTCGTACACATAATTTCCAGCCACATAACTTCGTTTCTAGAATCCAATAACATATCAGCCAGCTTTCAGCATGGGTTTAGAAAAAAGCTATCAACCACGACTCAACTCGTATCAGTTGTACATGACTTTGCCAATGCTATCAACAAAAGGAAACATTGATGCAATATTTTTGGATCTATCAAAAGCTTTTGATAGGGTACCACACTATCTAACATTAAAAAACTGCAGCGTGTAGGAATTTCTCCCCACCTTGTGAACTGGCTTTTGCGTATCTGACGAACAGAACGCAGTTTGTAGAAATTAACGGTTGTAAATCGCAAAATCTCGATATCCTGTCGCGTGTTCCCCAAGGGTCTGTCTTGGGACCCCTTTTGTTCTTGATATACGTCAATGACATAACTGATGACCTTGACTCGGGTCTGACTGTAAAAATGTTTGCAGACGACTGTGCAACTTATACAACTGTCATTAACGCCTCGGACCAATTATCGCTTAACGAAAACTTGTGTAAAATTGCTGACTGGTGTGAGAGGTGGCAGATGGTCATAAACTACTCAAAAACATGCGCTCTTACAATAACACACAAGAAATCTCCTCGAATATAAGTATCATGTCCGCGATAAAGTCATTGAATCTGTGAACGACGTAAAATACCTTAGGTCTAACTATTAATATGAAACTTAGCTGGGACACCCACATAGACAATACATGCGCCAAGGCGTACAAAAAACTGTGTTTTTAAGAAGGAAATTGGGAGCGAGCAATTGGACTGTCAAACTTTCAGTCTAAAGCCCTAGTTCGCCCAGTTATGGAATATACGTCAATCATGTGGGACCCATATTTAAAGAAAGATATAGAAAAAGTGGAGAAAATTCAGCGACTAGGTGCACGATTTATTTTTTCTGATTTTAGGCGCCTCTCCTCAGTTTTTGAAATGTTGAATAGATGTGGGCTAGAATCTCTCGAAGCCAGGCGGAAATTTCCAAGATTAAGCTTTATTTTATGAACTTTATAAGAACGAAACTGGCTTAAGTAAAGGCTTGTATATTCAGCCACCTCCTCAGCACTCAGCAAGGCTAAACCACTGAAAAAATGTTAGACAATATGCTCCTAGAAATATTCTATTTAAGTACTCCTTTTTTGTACGAACCATTGATGACTGGAACTCACTGCGTCAGACTGCGTAAATGCTTCAACATCCAATAGTTTTGACTCCTTTCTTATAAACATGTTGTAAACCTCTCCTGCCAAAATGGTGGAAAACCATCTGCAATATTTCCTTAAAAAAACACAAAAAAACTGCCAACCTTTTTTTTTTTGTAGCAGAACTGAATTTTATTATTTTAATCATGTTCCTTTTTTACAGGTTTGTTTCTTTCATATAGACAGGTGTTCTATAAAAAGAAAACAATAAAGACATTTTTACAAACAACAGACCTCACCTCAAAGCAGTACACCTCGAGCGTGTGCAAAGGAGCTCTGAATAAGAGCTAAATCATGACCCCACGTGCACTCAGATGCAGAACATAGAGAGTATACTGCTCTGAAAAAATGCGAAATAAAGTTTCCCATTAAATTGCCCAGCCTCTAGATTGCAGCTGGCAAGGAATCATTCTCTACTCCCCAATACATTTGTGTCATGACAAATGGTGCCATTTGGAGAAAAGACTCCGGAGCAATAAGCGAGAGAGGTTTCTCAACCTCATGTGATGGCATGTGCCTGATGAGGGAAGACCGTTTAGAAAATGACCTGGGACGTTGCTGGCTTTTGTAAGGCTTATTGCACGTAAGTGCTTCAGTCTGGCAAGCTTAGCTATTAATCTGAGCAATGGCCTTGAGATTTATCTTGCACTCAGGTACATGCAAATTTAAATAAAAATGGCACAGAATTCTGCATTACTAAAATTATTACACACATCATAAAGTATGGCAGGCTCAACTTACAGGTCAACTGCGAGGAATTCAGCGTGTGTGCATCTGTAAGGTTTTTGAAAACTGCATCCCATAATGGCGGGCAAGATAGAAATTTTGAAAAAAGGCTTGGGGGCATAGGTTGCGGCTATTCACCGGTGTGTTTCAGTTATGCATTCTCAGATCTGAATTCCGAGCAAAGGCTTTTGGGCAAAGCTTGCACTTAAATGGTGTTTGGTTATGTATTACCAGGTCTGAATTCCAAGCAAACCCTTTTGGGCAAAGCTTGCACAAATAAATGACCTTTCACCAGCTAGTGTGTTTGGTTATGCCTAGTCAGATCTGAATTCCGAGCAAAGGCTAGTGGGCAAAGCTTGCATTTAAATGGCCTTTCCCCAGTGTGTGCTTGGCTATGCACTCTGAGATCTGAATTCCGAGCAAAAGCTTTTGGGCAAAGCTTGCACTTAAATGGCTTCTCACCAGTGTGTGTTTGGTTATGCACCCTCAGATCTGAATTCCGAGCAAATGCTTTCGGGCAAAGCTTGCACTTGAATGGCCTTGCACCAGTGTGTGTTTGGTTATGCCTTCTCAGACTTGAATTCAGAGCAAAGGTTTGTGGGCAAAGCTGGCACTTAAATGGCTTTTCACCAGTGTGTGTTCGGTTGTGCATTCTCAGATCTGGATTCCGAGCAAAGGCTTTTGAGCAAAACTTGCACTTAAATGGCTTTTCACCAGTGTGTGTTTGATCATGGTCCCTCAGATGTGATTTCCGAGCAAAGGCTTTGGGGCAAAGCTTGCATCTATATGGTTTTTCGCCTGTGTGTGTTTGATTATGCCTGGTCAGTCGGTAATTATGAGCAAAGGCTAGAGGACACAGTTTGCACTTGAACAACTTATCACTTTCGTGCTTTTGAGTGTTGCTTGGCACTTTGGACCTAGAGTCAGAGGACATGGGAGGATGATGACCCTTGAATTGTTCATCACCATGGGCAACCAGGTGGCTCACGATTCCATGCTGATCTTTGGTGACATAGGTGCAGGAACAGCATCTGAATGAGATGTCCTCAGTGACTTTCAATGGGCTGCAGGTTTCCCCCAACTGTGCAGCTCCATCACCTACAAGAAAAAGCCTAATGTATCAGCACACACAAGAAATGCCCAACCAAGATAGCCATTGTCTCATTAATGTAAAAACTTGCAGTCCAGACTATGGACAGCTAGATTTGGGAACAAACTGGGTAAATACATACTGAAAGTTTCGCTACTGTATGCTATTGGTTCCCCTTCCTTCAAAAAAGATAATACCTGGGTACTGAACAATTGTTTAATTTTTCGAGGCTTTTCAGTCAAATGGGTTACCTGCACTTCTCTCCCTATATGTCACGGCCATGGAGGAAAAGCCTGAAGAACATTCGTAGGTCATGTGTACACTGTACATCCCTATTACAGGGTGTTCCCGAGCGCTATGCAGCAGCAAAAAATGCCATATACATAAGCCAATTAATGCAATGCAGTGGAATTTATCACAAAGGTTTGTTTAGGTGGTTCATTTATTATACTAAAATTTTGTGAGTGTGGGTTTCAAGAAAAATGCAAGAAAATAAAAACTTCCTGTTTCCTACGTGCAGGAGGAAAACGGAATCAAATTGCCTGGTTGAAGCCACTATTCACATATGGTACAAAACACCTTGCACCTAAAACCAATCGATGTTGCCGATGTCGCCAAGTTGGCCATGTCGCAGAGCAGACTACACATTATTTTCTCGACACCTGAGGCACTTGTAGTGGCCGCATTACACCCGTGGCCGAAGCACCTCCGGCAGCCTTCACAGCACTGTATACCCTCTCCCACCTTTGCGGCCACTAAATTTCACAGAAATCCACACACCTGCAGTGAAACTCTTTAGGACTGAAAATTTTGCATGCCCTTAAATTTTGTGAAATTTTCAATTCGCGAAAATTAAGGGCTTGCAAACATTATAGGGGCCCTGCAATCATATTTAAGCATCTACCTCTTTTTGCAGTTTCCATGTCTCTCGGGGTTCGGGCAAGCCAGCGGGCACGGAGAGAGTAACTAAATATCAGTGCGCCATACTTTAACCGGACTTGCTTTCGACGAGTTGTACCTTTTTTCTGCCGCCTACTACTGGTCACAGCCGCTAAAAGCTTCTGTTTAGTCGAAACACAAAATATAAGTGGCACGAACCGTTGCAATCATTTATAAAAGTAGTTTTTTTCACTATTTTAGATTAGAAAAGAAACAAATGCAGTTTAGAAAGTACAGAAACAAGAAATGGCCCGTCGACAGACCTGCAACCAAGCGGTGGAAAAGGCGGCGCATACTAGAAAGGTGTAGTGGGATCAGGCACCGACGAGCCAGCGAGCATGGAAAGGTCCCGAATGTACACGGCGGCGCTGCGGTCGTATGAACCGGAGGATCCGACCGGTTCCGAGCATTCCCAAGGCGTTCAGCGAGCAGCTTTGGCTTGCGGTTTGACCTTTTGGCGGTATGGCAGCACGAAGTGGCTCTCGTTCTGAACTGATCTTTACCCTGTGTTTGCTGTCGTTTGTGGCCAATGAAGTGTCATGCCTAATTAGTGTTTAATCATGCAGCAAATGCAATGCGAGCCGCCCTGGCTGCCCGCTTCATACAGCCTACCCAGAACATGCTTTAGTGGCGCCCACTCGAGCCGTCGACACGGAGTGCGCCGGCCGTGTCCGCTCGCTGAGCTCACTACCCCTCCTCTAGCTCACGGCCACTCAAGCAACCAAGGACGTCATGAAGGAGGTTATTTTTTGCTTGTTTTTGTAATTTTCATTTGCCTATAACTTCTAAAATAAAGCGAAATTTGAGAAAAGAAAAAGTTTCATTAAGTTACTACGTTCAGTGCACTCAGGTTCGGTACAAATTAAAAACCATTAAAAATGTCCAAGCAGGGCCCCTTTAAGGGTTTTACAGTATGTGTACCAGAAGTTGTACTTTTTAAGCGATCCGAAGCAAGTAAGAGAGATATGTTTCTGTTAGCACTGCGCTTTAGTGCAAGAACACGACGTGCTTCCCCCATTTGCGCGCATTGCCTAGATCCCAACAAAGAAATAAATGAAAAACAGAAAAAATCATGGCGACAAATGTTGAAGTAAGAGAGACGAGAACACAATAAAAATAAATACAAAAACTGAGGAGGAGGCTAGGTAGATGGTCACATAATCTGTTATTACACGACCGCCCCATACCGCTGTGCAAAAAAATACGTCCCAGCACAGCACATTTTGTCTTTGGAATTTTACCGACTCCATGCTCCACCGCCGAGGTACATCACACTCCGTTTCAGGGCAATTCCAGTGCAAATTGATGTAAGATACTACAAGATGATGAATACTATCGCAATCAGTACTAGCTGGAGTTGCCAGAGCGTGTGACCTTTGACACATGCTACGCAACCCTGAGGCCAAACTGTGAAGTGGAGAGGGCACACCCTCATAGCTTCCAATCTCCACATAGTTTTCATCGGCCTCAAGTTGGTGAATATATCAAAGGCAACACGCTCAAGCATTCGTGCTCACACTCTTTACAATAGTAAAAGATAGTGAGGAGTGTAATTAAGAGAAAGAGTAGCAAATATTCTCAATGAAACATATTTGCAAGAAACCAGAATACTACCAAAGTATTTTGAATACGGTATCTTGAGAAGAGTATTTGAGATAGGCATAAGTCTGAGGAACCGAACTAACCATACTGGTACTGATATCAATACTGATACTTGCTGATACTAACCATACTCTCGGATATTTGCGCTGTAACCTCTAACTTGCTACATCCTCTGCAAAATGACTAGCATATACTACTTGTATAAGATCCAAGTTAGAATATGCCTCATCTATATGGTCTCCATGGCAGTCATACCTCACAAATCATCTAGAATCCGTTCAAAAGAGAGCACAACGAACCCGCACAAATCCCTGGTAGTCAGCGGAAAGCGAAACAAGCGCTGCTCTAGACTAAAACCGCCTATAGCCTAGACCACGGGTGGCCAGGCTGACCCAGCCTAAGAACCGCAAACAAAACCATGAAACTTCCAAGAACCCCAGGGGGCAAAGTTTTGTCCAAAGTAATAAACGAAACTCAAACTACTCTCAATCTATCTGAGTCAAAAGCAGTCCAACTGTACGTAAGGTAGGAGTAGCACAAGACTACCAAACCGCAACCTGTCTTTCAACTTAAAACGCGTCCCATTTCTCTTTTTGGGGAAGCGCTCATGTGACCGGGAGGGGGCCACGAGCTGTTGCGCGAAAAGCTGCAGCTTAGCCACCCCTGGTCTGGACACTGCTAATGTCCTCTGTTAATGAAAGAAGTTAAAATGAAAAACATACCACAACTTGAGGGCTGGATAGGTTCCATCCGAATTGCTGTCCGCAGTCAGGTTCCTAAGTACGCCGGGACCATGAGATGACTAGGACCAAATGCAAAAAGCAATGACATTAATTAAGAAGAAAGTGGGCACACCCTCCAAACACATCACGCTAGCCAGACAATTATGAAGATAACACAAAAGAGACACATCCAGAACTTTGCTACTTCGAGATAACAATGACGAATGGGATGATGAGGAAATTTCATGCTTGTCGGCCTAGCAATGCGGAGAGGATGTTTGTTTGCTTCTTGAGAAGGGTTGCGGTGATGTCAGAACGCCGAGCTTTGATGGACTCCAATTGGAAGGATGGTGGCTAGACCTCAAAGCAGCTAGCATTGAGGTCTACCCCTATCCATCCATCAGAGCCAATCAGAACTCGGCATTCTTACAGCAGTGCAACCCCTGTGCAAGAAGCAAACTTGCGTTCCACACAGGTGGTAGTTTGCGTCGACCAAAATAAACTTAGAAAGTATGCTAACACAATCAGTTTTCTTCCTTTTTTTTTTTTTTTGCCACAATGCCAGTACAGTAAAAGTCCCATCAGTAACAAGGATAACAACTCTCAAAAGATAAAATCTGAAATAACTATATGCAGCTGGAATCCACCAGTTTTCCCCGTATTTTAGCTAAATTTGTTTTGTAAAGAGCACTTTAGTTTTGTGGATAAATTCAATTGAACAGCGGGACGCTCAGTTCCACCCATTCAGGAAGGCCGCCATGTCAGGAGACGCTTCTTCGTCCTCCACAAATATTTAAACAGTTTGCGACAAAGCAAAGCAATATGACATAAGCTTCTTAACACCGAAGCTAATGCTGAGGAAGACACACTTTTAAATCATGAGGATCGGCAGTTCCGTCTGCTCTGCACAAGCACCAAAATGGCGGCGCCCATTACAATGGCGGGGAACACAGTGCGGACACTCTAGCAAGCTCGTTTCACAGCACTCGTGCCCAGGCGTGCCCCCTCACAGCGTGAAGCTGGTTTGTTTTGGCCGGCACTCCACGAGTGGTCGCACACTCCGAGTTCGTTTCAGCGCCGGCACCCCACGCGTGCATGGAATCGCTGCACCGAGAAAATCAAGCCTGCGCCACAATGCCATCCCGTCATACCTCGCTCCGGCGAGGAGCGGGAGCAGAAGATTAGGGCTCGTCTGCTACGATGTGTGATTTATACAGCGGAACCGAAAGGAAAAAGATTTTCTGCTAGAAATCGTGCCCCGCGGGCAACGGAATCAAACACGAGCTTGAATGGACCTTCTGTAGAAACATCGGTTCGAAAGTAAATGTTTCTAGTACCCTTTCTCTCTTCCTTCTGGCCGAGCAGAGAGGGAAGATGGACTCTTTGTGTCGACTTCGGGGCAGAAGATAACCCACGATGGGGACAAAGGCAAGTTTGGGAGAGCCGTATCTAGGTCACAGAAGCTCAACGGGCGAACAGGATGTGGCTGACGTTTTGGGTGTCGAACGGGTGGGAGAGGCCTTGCGTGCGCGTTGTTTTCTAGCCATTTAGTCTCAAACCCAGTCGCGTGTCTAGGTGGCAGCACATATTTGCCGAAGGTCCATTGTGAGCGTCTGCTATTTCATGAAGGACGCAATCGACAACCTGTGCTTTCTTTGAAATTTTTCAGTCGCTCTATTGCCGCACAGGCGCTGAAATATACCAGCGTGTAAAGAAATGCTCAGAGCAAACGCATCAGCGGCCCCCAAAATCTCCACCACCATCCGTGTGCGGGTGAAAAATTTAAAATTTGTTGACAAAGCTCCCCCAGTAGAAACCTGTGACCGCCCAACAAGCATCCGAGAAAGCTAAACACAGTGACGCGGCCCAAAGCTTGGGCAACATAAGCATGCTTAACGTTTATTTACGTCAGCTATCTTAAATAAAACTGAAAGAATGAACATGGGTATTTTGTATGAGAAAGCACTCGTTCTCGAAGCCCTCACCAAGGCTAAAATCTGATCCTCCTGTAACTACGATTGAAATCGAAAGTCCCACGAATCGTTTTGCTGGATATTCCAGCAGAATAGTTTTAAGCCATACCCTATCAGTGGCTCATATGCATAATACCATGCTCGGAAGGATCAAGCTTCTGAGAGGAGATCATCATCAGTTTTCTTCAGTATAAAACCCAGCTGCTTTGTAATCAGCTGGTTGTGGAAATTAATGCCGTCTGCAAATATCTCACTGACAGCCGAGTTGCTTGAAGCGACCAACAATTATAGATGAACGTTGGTAGCGACTGCAATTTCGCATTCCCACCCATTACGTCAAACAGAAAAGTGCTAGTTTCGGTTTGAGCTAGGTCAGTACTCTTTATACAACATAGATGGCGGCAGCATCAGTCTTCTGCACTCGGTGCATTTGGCCAGTTCGTTAGAGGTCAGTTCTTCGTGCAACACTCCGCGAGTGCGATGCATTCTTGGGAGAGGACTCGAACAGTGCCAGTGCGTGTAAAACGAACTCGCTGTAAGCCAACGTTACTAGATTACCTCAGTTGTAGAACTCCCGCCAAAGGGGTAACCCCCTCACTCACTTCAGTCCACCTCCCGTCGTTCGAACCGCCATCTAGACTTTCGTTTACGAACTGTGATTTCCATAGAGTACGGTGGAACGCCATCTAGGCACTGCGCTTCGAAACATACTATTGAGGAAAAATGAAATACTAACAGAGGAGCGCGTGGCTCGCGGTACAGGCTGTGCCGCTTGGAAGTGAGCCTAGGGGCGAGGGTGTGTGGCCCACCCCGACGTGTATACACCCCTCGCACGGCGTTTCCCAAGCTTCGGCACTGCGCCTCCTCTTAGTGCGCTGAAAGCTATCACCGCTATCTTTGCTCGATCAACGCGCGCGGCGCGACAAGCTCGCCGCTAGTAGCAGCTAAGGCGCGTCGCGCATAAAGCACTGGATACGAAATATTATTCAGTGCTTTAGTCGCGCAAAGCAGCCGTCCGGCGCGTCGAACGACGGGAGGCTTTTGTCGAGGGAGGGGGTTCTGCTCGCGCATGCAGCGTCAATAAGCAGTACCGTAACTGAGCTAATAAACGTTGCTCTAAGCGCAGCTCATTCAGTGGCTGTAGGCAATGGTCAAACAATTCAAAAACACCAAAAAGGAAGAAAAAAAAAACGCGAGAAGCCGACATTGCAGTAGTCAAGCCACGGCCATGAGCGGGGCCTTGCGAAGTTGATTTCAAAGATATCGTCTAACGCTCCTATCGATTCAGTCTTGAGACGGTACCTGTTTGCCGAGAAGTCTCCGAATGTGAAACCGAAATCGCAGACTTCACTTTCACATGCAGACCGCTGCCCTCACTAGCAGAAACCTGTGTTGTGGTGGGTTTTGCAATTTGGGAGATCCTAAACGAGTCGTGGATCATGAATACATCTGAAGTTGCAGCCTCTGAATCGTAGGGCAGCTGGCGCCACCTCGTTAGTCTGAATGAATGCTTAAATCAAGTCCCATACATAAATTCGTGCTACACAATTCTACCCTCGTCGCCTATGCAGCAATCAACGTTACTAATTACTAAACCACTTTTCGGTTGTCAAACTCCGGTGTGGCATGTGCAGCCTTTCCGTGGCGTTTCGGTCAGATGTGACCCTGCCCGTTTCGATATGGATGAGCATCGTACTCACTTGTGTGCGGTCGTGTATCACTCACTATAAAATGATACATGATAGTGCGTGATGCTCGTTGAAGTCCCCAGCTAGCGGTTGTAGCACAAGGTTGTACTGCATTGGCTAAATATCTCATCTACAGCTGGGAGACTCGTCGCCCGTTGAGGCTATACGGCGAGCTTTTCTCGTGGCTCAAGTGGGCCAACCTATACAAGGTTGGTCTACGGAAGTTATTGATGACACAATCGTCCAGTACAGGCTCGAAATAAGAAATGCTGTTCCTCGAGTCACGAAGACTGTAACCGCTGTGACAGTCTCAGCGTTTTGTCTGTCGGTGCTGGGGGTCGGGTTGTGCCGTCAAGTGTACGCAGGGACTTGGCTGTGGAGTAAAAGTCAATGATGACTGATATGTTTTCCTGTGTGCATAGAAAAGCTGAAACTTTACCAGGGTTGTCCCGTGGAGCACCGAGCGGCCGTGCACCGAGCGCTCGTGCCCAGCGGCGATGAGCGCCAGATAAGCCAAACCGAAACCGGGCAAACCGCGACATGCGCGCCATACGGTGAGCGGAAAGTTGTAACTTTAACCACTGATTTCTATGACAATTGCTGGATCGCGCATCCCTGCTTGTTCGCTGCAGCCAACGTTACTAGAACCACTCAGTTGGGAAACTGCCATAGAGACTGCCTGAAAAAGTGGCACTGATTACCGTCCACGAGAACCGAGCTAACGGCGATCCCAACGCCGCCATTTCTCCCGCAGCGGCCACTCGAGGAACTGCACGTGACTTCCATTTTCGTTGTAATCAGCCATCTTGGGGCCAGAACAGATACTGTGGAAGGGACTTGAGTACACGCCCCCGACTCCAAAGCGGACGCGCCGTGGATTACTACGTGGTTAATATGAGCATAACTCAGGACGCGCTACCTGAAGTCACCGCTGAGGCACGGTTGTATAAAAACAATATTAATTATACTGCAAAACCTTGCGAAATAAAAATTTTAAGATACAACACGCGCCCTCCATTTTGTACTAAACTCCAATAAAAGTTACTGCAAAAAAAGCTTTTCCCGTTAGTTTATATCAGCAAAAACATGCTTTCTAAAAGCTCAAGGCGACCACATTTAAGACAAATGATGCAGAGTGGCGCCGTTGTCGCATTTACGCTCGGTCTCTGTGGACGCCAGGGGCCCAGGTTTCGACGGTGAGTTTCCCAACTGAGAGTTCTAGTAACGTTGGCTGCAGCGTTATAGCAGCCACCGGACGGCCATCTTGCATGCCGTTTTTGTTTTCGATTTGCTAGCCGTTGCAGAAGGCCGGCGGCCAGCGTGCCATAGATACACTTTTGTACCGTTCGTCGTCATTCGCCGAAGACGTTTTTCAAGATTCTGTGTGAGGCGTGATACTATTCGTTGAGAACACATGGAAATTTTTACGAAAGCACAGTGCCGCAGAAAAAAGGTACAACTCGTCGAAAGCAAGTCCGGTTAAAGTATGGCGCACTGATATTTAGTTACTCTCTCCGTGCCCGCTGGCTAGCCTCAAACCCCAAGAGATGTGGAAACCGCAAAAAAAGGTAGACGCTTAAATATGATTGCAGCTAGGGCCCTTTAAGTCAGTGGAGTTGGGTGAAGCGCCCACCCAGAAGACAAGATCACCAATTGTGTTGAGCAGAGAGCTTGGAAGGAGGGACTTGCCCTGTTTCATGCCAGCTACGAGACATCCAAGTTTAGGGGGACGTCCTGTTATGCGGAGAGCAAGTTCATCTGCTTCTTTTGCAGGGGTTTGGTGGCACCAGAACAACGAGCTCCGATTGGCTCTGATAGAAGGATAGGGGTAGACCTCAAAGCAAGCTGCCTTGACGTCTACCCATCATCCTTCAATCATAGCCAATCAGAGCTCGGAGTTCTGACGTCACCACAACCCCTGCAAAAGCAGCAGACGAATTTGCGCTCAGCATTTCCGCAGTGCACAGGTGCTCGGTGAGAAGCGCACTCAACGGGTTTACCCACCGCGATTATGCAGAAGTATGTTAGGCAGCAATGCCTTCACAGTCTGCGTTCATGATTTATAAATTTTTTTAGTTTAAAATATAAGGAAATATAGCAGGCAAGTCTATAAAGTCCCTCGATTTGGGTAGCTGCGACAGATCTGCGGTTTACATGGCACAGTTCATAAATATAGCTATATTAAAATTAACAGAGTTTAGAAGTGGACAAGTGAAAGGTTGGAAGCAATCTTCACGAGTTCAGCTGAATTTTTGTTTAGGCACGGTGAAGCTGATATTCGATTTGAACGTATCCGGCCAAAAAAGCACGCTTAGCTTCAAACTCAAAATCCACTATATTTGCACGCTCCTAGAAATACAGGAGACACTACATTCTCTTCGAGCAGCCCATCGATGACAGTACATAAGCATACATGGCAATACAGTCAAACACCGCTACAACGAACGCTTCTACTTTGAAATAGCCTGTACAATGCTTTAATAGCCTGTGCATCTGCTTTATTCGGGTCATTAAAGTGCACTGACGGATATAACGAAATGACGTGTATAACTATGAATTATCGTGGTCCCACACGCTTCGTATGCAGGCGTTTGACTGTATTATCCTGTGGAACGTCTTCTGAGCATGCACTTTGTTGGGCGAAATGTCAAGACACTGCGCATGCATTCACAGCTCAGCGACTCAGCATTTTTCGCCTGGGCGATAAGCACTGGAAAGGTTTCCCCCTCCCTCCCCACTCGCCCTCGAGCACTTGCTCCGCTAATCTCGAAACAGAGGCGTAGTAGGAAAAGCTTATCCTGCCATTCTTACCCGGCAACATACAACAAACACTATAGGTCAGTATTTTTCACTGACCATACTAATTATTAAATATTGCAGTGTACCTCAAATTAAATTTGTTTAGTTTACTTTGTGCTAGCGCTGATAATGCGATGAAGATTAAAGTGTAATTGCCAAGGAGAAGCTATCACCTACTGGGAGCTTCTCGAGTAGTGAGAATGAAAAAGACGTGACCTGGCAAGTGCGGAGGCAGTCACTTTTTGACATTGAGACAGGATGTTTGGTTCCTTTTGTTTGAGCTACAGATACAAGTTCCACTCATTAAACATTTAATTTGTTGTCGATTCATCTGCCAGTTTTATTAATGGCAATAGTATATGCTCAAACTTCGTGAGGACCCATTATGGCCAATGAAGACTATAGTGCATGTAATAGATTTTATATAACATTTCAGACTTGTCCCAGCTGGATGTGGTAAAAAATAGTCCCAGTCCAAATGGTCCTAGTCAAATGGTCCCAGCCAAATGCGTTAGCCCATTTGGCCACCAACCTCCCTCCACCCTCACAATCGAGTTCGGAGCTAGTGGATGAGAAGATTTCTCGCCGAGTTGAAGGCAGGCTGCAAAAAGTGGATCTACAATTAACTCACTGGAAAGTAAAGAAAGACATACCTTTCGGAACAATGTTGTCAGCCACGGTGAGCTTAATGGTGTGCCTGTTGTCAAATTATAGTCAGCTAGCTGTTGGCTCATCTCTCTTGAAAATGTTTCAAGCACTGCTAACCTCTCACTACATTATAAGCATGTGGCTTGCAAGAGAGTGGCATTTACTTAGGAGGATTCTGCATCCCCTATACTGGTTCAGCTCTCACGTGAGCACAAGAAAATACAGATGTTAGTGTACACTCGTAGGAATTCCCAATAGTGGTGCAAAACTATCGATAGTACTATCGATAGTCGACTATCGCCAGAAATCTGACTATCGATAGTCAAAAACTATCGATAGTACTATCGATAGTCGACTATCGAAAAACTATCGGTAGTACTATCGATAGTCGACTATCAAAGAACTAGTAACAAAACTATCGATAGTACTATCGATAGTCGACTATCGGAAAACTATCGATCAATCAGACTATCGGAAAACTATCGATAGTCGACTATCGTAAACCTATCGATAGTACTGTCGACGGTTTACTATCGATAGTTTTGCGACACTAGTAGTTTGCGTCGCTCCCTCTTCTCTTTTCTCGCTTTATTTTTTCAAATGGGACACCAACTAGCCCAAGCACTTACCATCCCAACTTTGGTTCAGCTTTCAGTGATGACGAAGACGGGAGTTTGGGCGAAGAGAGGAGGAAGGAGGCGAGCGGCGGTGCGGCAACTGTGTTCGCTCTAGTTGTGCAAAACTATCGTTAGTACTATCGATAGTATCGATAGTCGCCAGAAATCTGACTATCGATAGTAAGAAAACTATCGATAGTAACTATCGATAGTCGACTATCGAAAAACTATCGATAGTACTATCGATAGTCGACTATCGAAAAAACTATCGATAGTCGACTATCGAAAAACTATCGACAGTCGACTATCGAAAAACTATCGATAGTACTATCGATAGTCGACTATCGATAGTTCTGCGACACTATCGATAGTTTTGGAAAAACTATCGATAGTATCGATAGTCAATTTATCGATAGTTTTGCATCACTAATTCCCCAAACGTATGATGAAGGCATCAGTACTGATGTTGCTGTCCTACAAATTGGCAGAGCCTCGTCGAGAAGCGGGGCTTGGGAAGCTCTTTCATTGGAGCAGCAGGGCGTCAAGGGATCACAATTCATTTTCAGCCGAACGTGCGGTCCGTTTGGCAGCCTACCTTGCCAGCTGTTTTGATTAGCCATAGGCTTTCAAACAGGATACAGTCGGCAAGCTGGGAAGCCAAGCGGACCGTATTTCGCAAAATCACCGCTCGCTCCGCTCGGAGAAAATGAAACAATCTCAAGGCTCGACCTAGCACCGAGTCTCGTCAGAACCTCCAATGTCTCACAACCTACCGGCAACAGGAGCGAACTTTTCCTGCTCGGCGTCTACCGCCGAGAGAGCTCCTCAAGCCCCACCTGCAGAGGAGGTTCTGCCTTCATTGCAGGCCAGCGACATCAACACCACATGGTCAAGGCTAACAAAGCTTGCAAAGTGCAGCAGATCTGCACTGCGTGCAGAAGCATGTGGCTTCCTCTCACATCCCACTTGCATGTACAACTCTGTTTGACAGAATAGACATCTTGCAAGATTGAAGCGATCCTGTAGTCGGCAACACGGTAGGAGTAAAGTGGAAGCTCCTCCCACTTCTCTCCCTTTGGCAGAGTGAACACTGGAGAGGAGGGACCTCCCCTCCAGCGTGCCGCTCAGCTAAAGTGGAAAGAGGTGGGAGAAGGTTCCACTTTACTCTTAACCTTGGGTGTTTTCACACGACGTCAATCCGCCATTTTGTTGCTCGTTTTTTTCAAACAAAATTACTAATTTGAAGTATTACATCGCAACCTGTTGAGCGGATGTCGGCCTCGTATGACTTGCAAGCTTCTATGCTCTATGCCACTGGTTCTCAAATGGGGGACCACGAAGGCATTCTTTGGTCCGCGAAGCCCTGCCTCATCAATCAAACCCAAAAATAAAAAATCTTTTTTTTTTTAGGTTGAAAAGAAATGTTTTAATTTTGGGACGAGTTTTTTTGTGTGAACGTCAATAAGAGAAGTCTACTTCATACTAGCCCTTAGTTAGATCCATTTATTAAATCATTCCTCTCACCACGAACGTGGTCCTCCTATCATCTCCGCTGATCCACAAGGGGTCCGAGAAACATCAATGGTTGAGAACCACTGCTCTACACGTATAAGGGTTCATAAAAATCCTCGAAATGCTCACCTTCAGCACACACCAGACAGTTCACGACCACAAAATGGTGGACTGAAATTACGTCTCCACAAAGCATCTTGGGATACCACTGGCAGAAGTTTCGGTTTCAATTTAACCATCTTCCTTCAAAAGATCCCGTCACGACCAAAGACAGTGCTTGCATTTTCGAATATGCGACTTTCCTTAAATTTATAATACTGTTGGAGTTCCCTACCAATACAGATAGAATGCTGGAGCACATTTTTGGCTTCACAAAAGAATATTAAGTAGAGCAG
>JAZHYW010061275.1:0-7500 GCA_037355805.1 Ixodes ricinus
GTACTTCGTTTAATTACATGTACTTTACGTGTAAGGTCAAACGGTAAACAACGCTCCGTACTAAGTTTTAGTTAACCCGAGATTAGGACAATTGAATCGGCACCAGAGAAGGGACGTGCGTTCCAAAGTAATGTTTCAGGTCTATAAACATTGGGGAGTAGTACTTCGTTTGCAGTTATCCAACAGTGCCCAGCAACAGCAGAAACAACGTTGAGCTCTAGCGGCGAGACACACGCACGGTTTCATTTAGACTCAACCAGTGAGGTATGCACTCGCAATCTTTTATTTCTCTCAAAATTTCACAACAATTCTTTATAAAATAAATTATATCACTCTAGCACATTATACAATTCTGAGCATATATACGTATATATGGGCGGTTTCATCTGGATTCAGGCAACGAGTGGCAGTCGTATTTTTTATTTTGCTTCAAATTTTTATATTTTGTGGAGCATATTCCTAGAAGAACAATCCTTTTTATTTTCATGTCCTGACATGATTAGTTCCTGAGAAAAATAATCTCAAAGAAGCGGGAAAGAACTACGAGGTTTTGACGATTGTCGTGTGTGGCGTATTTGAATCACTCTCAATCTCAAAGTATTCAAAAGAGAACGTCTATATTTTTTAGTGTGATATATAGTCACGTAGGTAAGCCGAAATTATAACTGCTATTTATTATTCGTCGCTCCAATTTTTGTAAAAATCCCCAAACATGCCTCCGCGAACAACTGTGACCTAAATTGGGGATTTTATTTTGAGTCGACTATGCTTAGTATCGCTTTGAAAATATTACCACGTGTAGAACCCTTCATTACCTTCCAAATTAAGCAAAGCTTGTGTTTTTATGATGTACGAGTACTGAGATATAAATTATGAAACAAAGAGGGTTTTCACTTTTCGTTCAAATTCAGCACGCTGTATAAAAAAAAAACATTTTTAATTTTTTTTATTTTTCTTGCGTTGCGTTCTCTTCACACCCTTTTTTTAGTCTGAATACATTCCGTTAATAGTATTTGCCTTGGTTTTAAGTTTTAAGCCTCTAAAAATGCTAAAAAAAGAGCAAATGCCGATGGTTGGATTTGACGATTTTCGTGTGTGGCGTTTTTGAACCACTCTCAATGTCAAAGTATTCAAAAGAGTTTCGATATTTTTATTGTGATATATATGCAAGTCAGTAAAACGACATTCCATCTACTATTTATTAGTCGTCGATCCAATCTTCGTAAAAATCCCCAAACATGCCTCCGCGAACAACTGTGACCTAAACTGCGGATTGTTTTTTTGTTTTTTTGGGTGGACTATGTTTAGTTTTGTTTTTAATATAATACTACGTGTAGAACCTTTCATTGTATTCCACATTATGTAAAGTTTGTGCCTTAATCACGTGCGAGTACTGAGAAATAAATTATGAAACAGAGAAGGTTTTCACTTTTTGTTCAATTTCAGCACACTGTAAACAAAAGTAAAGAAAAACCTTTTTTAAATTTTTTGCGTTACGTTTTTTACATTTTTTTTTAGCCAGAATACATTTGGTTAGAGTTATATGCACTAGTTTTGAGTTTTAAGCCCCTAAATGTGCTAAAAAGAGCAAATGTTGATTGTGGGTTTATGGGTTATAGCTGTATATTTTATTCTTTATTATAATAATCTTAGGGACGTTGAATAAATACTCATATAAAAAAACATGAATGTCGTTAGGCGGATAATAACAAGTTTGCAATTCCAAACGTCTAAACACTATAAAATCGCAACTTTCGGGAGCAGGTTTTCAGACAATTTCTGCCGGTGCCATGATTGGAGGGGCCTCAAGCCTAAACCCTATGCGCTACATAATCTATACTACGTTAGAAATATCAAAGTATAATATTGTAAAACTTTAGAGTAAAATACGCTCCCTATTGGAAACCTAGATTTTTAAATGCGAAATTTTATATTTTTAATGCTAAATTCATGTTGATAACAGAACCAAATCATTTTTCAGCATATTTGAAGGCTTAAAACTCAAAACCAGTGCATATACCTCCAACGGAATGTATTCTGGGTAAAATAAGGGTGTAAAAAAAACGCGAAGAAAAAAACAAAAGAAAAATATTAAACAAATTTTTTATACGGCGTGCTGAAATTGAACGAAAGGTGAAAACCTTTTCTGTTTCATAATTTATTTTTCAGTACTCGTACGTGATTAAGACACAACCTTTACATAATATGAAAGGCAATGAAATGTTCTACACGTGGTATAATTTTAAAAACAAAACTAAACATAGTCGACTAACAAACAAATCCGCAGTTTAGGTCACAGTTGTTCGCGGAGGCATGTTTGGGGATTTTTACAAAGATTGGATCGACGAATAATAAATAGTAGATGAAATGTCGTTTTACTGACTTGCATATATATCACAACAAAAAAAAAAATATCGAAACTTTCTTTCAAAAAAATATCGAAACTCTCTTTTGAATACTTTGAGATTGAGAGTGGTTCAAAAACGCCACACACGAAAATCGTCAAATCCCACCATCGGCATTTGCTCTTTTTTAGCATTTTTAGACGCTTAAAACTCAAAACCAAGGCAAACACTTTTAACGGAATGTATTCTGGCTAAAACAAAAGTGTAAAGAAAACGCAACGCAAAAAAAATTTGAAATTTTTTTTTTTTTTTTATACAGCGTGCTGAAATTGAACGAAAAGTGAAAACTTTCTTGATAAGCCTGCTGAAGGCTCCCGTCGTGAATTGTAATGAGCTTTGGAATATTTCCTGGGTTGCCAAAGCCAACCCCGGAAATATTTGACAGTTTCAATTACTATTACCAACGTCACTCAAATCTATTTTCAATGGTACAGTATCAATAGTTTTCAATAATCGAGTACCGATAGCACGCAATCGATATTATTGCGGTAGTCGACCATCGATAGTGTCATCGATAGTTTTTACGGTACTCAGCTCCGGATGTATTGATAGTGTATACATATGTACCGACAGTCAACCAACGATTGCATACTATTGATAGTTTTATAATAGTATACTCTTGACAGTACAGGGTTTCAGCAGATTGTGTTCGCACTCCGATAACGATAGGATGCGGGCGCAAACACAGTTGTCGGTTGTCGATCTAGCGCGTATCGCTATCAGAGCTGTAGAAATATCTGCTGAAAAATATACAAATCCCCTTGTTCACAGACTGCACTGAAATGAAGTCCCTATATGATATTCACTGGTAACAAAAAGCATATCGAGGGGCTTTACACCGAGGCCCTTAAGCGCCTTATCGGTCCGCCAACGAAACAGCGCCGCGCACGCCATCAAGAATGCTTGCACGGCCCTAGAAAGTGACGACGGGACCGCCGTAACGATACGATGGATCCCGGGACACGATGGGCACCCCGGCAACGAGCGGACCCACGAGATGGCGAGCGAGGCTTCACGACACCGCTCCCGGCACGGGGACCCGACGTGGCTGACACCCTTCCAAAGACCCCGAGGAGCGCTGAAGCCGCCGCCAACGAAAACGGCAGGGCCTGCTTCCTACAATCGTACCTTGGCAAACCTCACTCATGAGGGCACTCACTCACCCTCACTCACCCTCATCCTCACTGGTGAGGTGAAGGTGAGTGAGTTTCTGAACCAGGAAAATTCATGAGTGTGAGGGTGAGTGAGGGCCGTGAGGGCTGTGAAGGCCGTGAGCGCGTGAGGGCCGTGAGGGCGGTGAGTGCGTGAGTGCCGTGAGGGCCATGAGTGCGTGAGGGGCGTGAGGGGCGTGAGGGCCATGAGTGCGTGAGGGGCGTGAGGGCTGTGAGGGCGTGAGGGGTGTGAGGGCCGTGAGGGCGGTGAGTGCGTGAGGGGCGTGAGGGGCGTGAGGGCTGTGAGGGCTGTGAGTGCCGTGAGGGCGGTGAGTGCGTGAGGGGCGTGAGGGTGAGTGAAGGGCTGAAGGTGAGTGTGAGTGTGAGTGTGAGGGTGAGTGAGGGGCTGAGGGTGAGTGTAGCTGTGAGGGTGAGGGTGAGTGAGGGGCTGACGTGAGTGTGGCTGTGAGGGTGAGGGTGAGTGAGGGCGACCTAAAATGCCGACCTCTGATTTCGACATCAATAGACCCCTGCAGAAAACCGGGCAACAGTGTGTCTCGGCATGGTAACCATGGCAACAGCGAAGGCGGTCAGCAGCTGCGCGACATGAAGGAAAGCAGATCGCAACCTCGCTGTGCGCCAACCGAGCTTTAGGCGCTGCATGTGTTTTTTGAGGACAGTTTACGCGCTCCAGAGTATCAGTGAAGATGCCAACACAGTGCTGTGACCCGGTCTGCACGCAATATGGATACACTGACAAAGTCGGACGGAAGGGAGTACTTATATATACCTATCGGACCGTCCACTGCCGCGACCGTTTGGCTAACCTCACGAATTCACATCCATTTGCTTAATGAGGATAATATATTGGTTCTGAATTATTCTGCTTTGCGTTTTCTTTACTATTGCTGTTAGCCAGGTATACGTTTGACGCGGATAAGCGAGCGTCGGTTTTACCCGACGGATCCGTTGCCTTTCGGCCGGCCTCACGATTTTGCATGCAGTTGCTTCATACACTACGTTGCTATTTCATCGCTCATTTTTTTGGTGTTGCTCGGTATACAGATACCATTGGCGAGGCTAAACGAGCAGTCTAATTAACGTATCAGTCCTGCAAACATTTTCACACTTTAACAATAAACGCGCGAAAAAAAAAAAAACTTTATTTCGCAGGCGCGTTTTCTTTTTTTAATGTTCTTTTATGTTACTGAGGCATCCACTAACACCATTTTACTTTATGCTTCCATGCACAATTGGGACAGCACCGCATTAGGTTCCCCTTGAGGGCATCTTTTTATGCAAGTTTAGTGGGGACTTGCAGACACATCATGATTTAATATTTGTCATGATTTGTCATCATCTCACCATCTTCGTTTTCAGGTTTCATACCTAGCAAGCTAGCTAGCAAGGTTATTTTCCCAGCCGGCGGCGGGAAACAGCCGCGTTACTTCATTTGCCATGCCACTTTTTCACGCAGAGCCAGCGGGCCGAAGAAAAAACATTCCTTCACCATGGAGAGCGCGCACACTGTTGCCCGAGGCGCACAGAGTTGTCGCACTTTTGAAAGGGGTCTATAAGAAATAAAGGAACAAAAACTTGAACCTTCCTTGAAGTGGCGACTGCAAACAGGGGAGTGCTTTAATGGCAGGCTTTAGGAGCCGTCCACATTGTTTCGCCGGATCGCCCGAATCGACCGCTGCCACTTCGTCGGGTGTAGCAAAGCGCACATGAAGGCTCCCTGGTCGGGTGCAGGCTAGTAGAAGGAAACCTAAAGAAACATAAACCGCGACAACGCTTGTTCTGGTTGCTGCAGCCGACAACGGAACAGCGTTGGGGCACGTGGGAGGACTTCGAAACGCGCGACCACCGCTGCCTCCCGCAGTCCCGAGCCGGACGCACCACGCCACCAAAAATGGCGGACTCCTGTCTGCTGCCGCTGCGCACGCGCCGTGGAAACTCCGGAAAAGGGGGGAATCTTGCTACAACCTCATCTTTCGGTCTGTGTGAGCGTGTGCATACATACCCTTGTTGATTTTGTCTTCTTTCACGTCCTGTTTGAAGGATACTACATGGCTGGCTAACAAAGTGAGAGGTAGAAAGTATGTTCCTCCAAGTGCCCGCCTGCAATCTCGAAGGACATATAGAAAGAGGGCCCAAATGGGCCTAATGCGCCGATTTCATTTTACCTCAGGAGCATGCTTGCGGCTCAATGCCCTGATCTTGCTTACCCAAATTGTTTGCTTTAAATATAAATAAATGCACATGTAAAAAGTAAAGTGATAGACACCCAAGCGTAAAACAGATGCTCCGAGTTTATTTATTTTTTTACTGGAAAGGTCAGATCTGAATCATTGTAAAATCAGTGTGACTAAAATCATGATTTAAATCATCTTTATTATTATTCTCCAGCCTGAGCATTAGCATTAGTTCGTGTGCACATGGAATAGTGTAAAAGACCTATCAGAAAGACTTAAAATGTGTAAAATATAGCATAACTGAAGCCTGGCACCAATGATCATAAAACTAAAAATGTCGTTTGCAGTAAAAGTCAATTTGTCATTAAAAGAAAGTAGACGAAATCACTAGAGACCTTTCTTTTAATTATCCCAGATATATTTAAACAAACCAGCAGAGTTTCAAAAAAAAAAGAACTGTTTTCAATTGAAATAGCAACACTCCTCATAAAAACTATTACACATGGTGGTTCTTCCAGATCACTTCACATAAGTGCACACTTATAGTAAAACAGCATAACCCAGTCGCATTTAAAGGGTTTTTATGCCTGGGGTGATAGGATAAGCACAGACAAGATTTAAGTTCCACATAAGATGTGTACACACATATATACCTTTCAGCACAGAATAGATGGGGCAAACTAAGCATTTATTTTTGGCCCACAGTTTTATACTATACAACTTGACCAATAGAAATGTAGCACGCAATGCGGCTCTTTACCAATGCTTTTCAAACTTTTCCAATATCCAGAAGCACTCACTAACTTCTTTTACACATCAAAATCAGTGCCACAGCCCCCCAAAACTATTGCAAACCAATTAGTGTGCGGTATCGCCAGAACACATGCTTCTATGCCCTTCTAACCTGAACAATGGCTGCCAATACTCATAATTTTCATGTAAATACACAGATAATGAGAAATGCAAGTTAACAGCATTTAAGGGTTGACTATGCTGGTAAACTAGCACCTGAAGAAGATGCTTATAGCTTTCAAGAGGGATATACAATCCTGAATAGAGAATTTCTGTAAAAACTGCTATGACAAAGGCCATTAGGAGCCACCCACTCAAACCAACATGATTTTACGGGACTGACAATGGCTGTTGTCCAAAGCCAATTGTGAAATATTAAAATGATGTCCACTTCTTTTGGCAAACCCATTCATTGCATTTGAGTGTATTCAAGCAGGGTTGGAAGTGTATTCTTTTCATATTTTGCATCTGGTCTTCTCACTTTTGTTTACTGTTGAACTCGCGTGTTTAACTTGAATACTGTCAGCGATACATAATAAAGTGGGAATCATGTCACTCAAATTTCCTGCCAAAAACCAATTGTTATGTTCTGTTACAGTCCTCATGAACAATTACATGTCACACTAAAGAAATAAATGATAATGGACTCAAGGTTTAAAGATGACCTCAAACCATATGAGCCTTTCCGAAATTTAGTCTGGCCACTTCGATCCTCCGAGTGTATAGCGCATGTGCCATACTAATGGCGGCCTTCTGGTGGCTGACAAAGGAATAAGTTGAAGACATGCACCCAAGTGGATGACACAGTGCAATGCACAAACTGAATGCGAGCACTGCGTAAACGATCAAATCCAATCTGGCTGTTGGCACACGCTCGGGTCACTGCTTCATGCAGATTGGTTGTTTCTTTTGTCACAATCAAAACTGAAACAAATTGAGCAAAAAGTGAATGGTGAA
>JAZHYW010061275.1:12500-16850 GCA_037355805.1 Ixodes ricinus
GTAAGCAACAGATACGTGGCAGTCAGTATGTCAACCAGCACGAGCCACCTGGAAAGAGTCATTACGACAGGAATTAAGTAGACGCTTTTAGCAACTATGACAAACTCGCCACTGTCCCATCAAGAAATGGTTGTGGGTCTCGGTCGATTACAGCGCACCTTTCTAAACCAGTGCAGCAGACTTGTTCAAATAAGATAGTCAGTAAACTTGCAACGAGTTCATGCAAAACTTTCGCACTTGTAGTTTAGAGCTAGCTAGTTACGCGACCAGCCTTTACATCTCTCTAGATTGGTTGAGAAGAGAGAAGACAAATGGAAAAGTAGCACTACTAAACTCGCAAGATCTGCCAGTTCATTCTCTAGGCCCTAGGGCTCCCACCAAATTAATTCAGGCCCACACCATGCAGACAGCGAAACTACATGGCAGTTCAATCTCGTAACAAACCAGCCTGCAATCTTTACTCGCATAGACAGACGGTGCTGCAACCCAGTCGACTGGTCCTACTGCAGTTATGAAAATTCACTCTGTCTTGTTTGCAGAATCATGTCTACTACAACAGCTGCTTTATGACTAGATACATTGGTGGGAATGCCCTGTTGGGGAACAACAAAGGTGACGAGACACAGGGCCTCAATATGTGCACCAGAAGGCTGTTCTTGAAGCCTCTGCTAATTAGCCATGTGCCAATTATGAGTAAATGAGGTAGTAACTGGCATATTAAAACAATATGCACTATTTCTGAAAAATAATTATTTTTGCACTTGTGTCCCAGACAATGCACTGACACTGCAATCACCTAAAAATGAAAGCTGCAGCACATGGGTGGGACTACAGGAGATTTATATTCTCAGTGTTTCAGCCATTTTCATCTCCAAGGATGAGGAAGTATGGACCGTAATAACTGTAAAAGTTGTGCCTTAGGTGCACAAAATATTTTAGAGAAGGAATACACCACCCAGAGTGCCTAGGACAAGTGTAAGAACCTTCAAATCAACTGCAATTTAGGTTACAAATTCCACAAAGTTAAATCCCTCCTTACTGAGCTAACCCAGGTCCTATACAGCACTCAACCAAGAATGCTCAAACACGAATTACAGGTTACGTCTGCACTCTCTGAATGAAAAGAAACATGGTGCTGACCTGACCTTATTGCAAAGTTCTGAAGAAACTGAAAGCTAAAATTTTGAGTGCAACATAGTGAAGACACCCTGTGTATGCAATAAACATACAAAAGGCAGACCCCCAACCGCAAGAAGCTGTACTCACCAGAGGCGTGCGGCGACCGCCTTTGCACAACCAAACAAAGAAACAAAGTACAGACCGGCATCAGTAGAAAACACCCAGGAATGTTCTGGAAAAAATCTTCCTCCGCAATGGCACTTGCCAAAAAAATTAAATGTAAACTGCTGCAATGCAGCAACCAAAGAGGACAGGCATGAGCATTCCGGAATGAAAAAATGATATTTTGAGTGATATTTTCGTATATTTAACATGGGCACTAGCTAATAACAAAACCAATGACAAAAAAAAAAAAAATTGTGCTGGATGAATGTTTATAAACTGGTTGGCCCTAACGTAACCTGCAGGTGTCAAACCCACATTCGGAGTAGAAAGCCCGGTTCACATAATGCACTGGCTTAAATGTGCAACCCAGTTTCATGACACCAACGCACCTCTTCAACAAGAGTAAGATAATATGCTGTGTCGTCACCTGCATTTCCTCCAAACCTTGATCCATAAACAACTAGCTGTTGCTCCAGATGACCCCCGCCAATTAATGGGGTGGAGTAAAGTGCAAGCATGGCTGGCCAAGTAAATTTTCTTTTTTCTTACACAATTACGATAATGATTTGCTCAAACATCATTCAAAACCGTCATGACCTGTTGCTGCTCTATCAAACACCGCCACTTACAGATCTTCAGCAGGTGCTTTGAGATTGCACTTTTCTTTAACCCTTTGACGGCCGTCGCCGTACATATACGGCGGTGATTACACATTTAAAGTGCCCGCCTAAATACGAAACTGCGCACACCGCGACAGGCATTGCTATTTATGATGTCTTTGGCAAACTATAAATGTTATAGTCGCACATTGTTTCGTATTGCAGGGCTATTTATAGCTTTCAAATTAGACGCTCCGCACATGTGATGCTCACTTCGCATACCAACTGCTCTGGCGGTAGTGCCAATGGGAGCCCTGACTCTTCCGATTCAGACTTCCAACGCTTTTCGAAATTAAATTTAGAGGATGAGAGCTCATCATCCGACGAAAGAGTTCTGTAAAGTGCTACCAGTTAGAAATCCAGTGATGCGATTGGCCCGAGTCATTTTGTAGCACCTTATGTAGCAGTCAAATGTCCATTATGGAGCAGCAAAAGTACTTTTGGAGCACACGCACACACCTATTTTTATTCGTACCACTGCGAATATTATAAGTTAAGATTCACGTGTCGGCCTATCACACTAAGAAACATACGTGCTTTGCTTTCACACTTCTGTGCAACGGCAGGTTTGATTTCCTCAAGCACAGAGCTAGCTGTTTAGTTGCACATAGAAGCACTAGGCATGGGAACAAGATGCTGATCGATGAGGGACAGTAGGAACTGCTGCAGAATGGTCATTTTAGGCATGAGATAAAATGTAATCTAAATAGTGTATTCCCCTAAACCTCGACCGTCAAAGGGTTCAGGGGGCCTAAATCAGCCTCCGTAGTAATATGAAGTTACATAATCTTCTATGTAGGCTGTTTTCACTTGCCAGAAAGTTGGTACTACTACAGGTCTGGCTGCAGAATTCATTTTCCTCCTACATCAGACCTGCTGAGCAAATTAGCTTCAACGTACATAGCATCGGTTTCGTGAAATGATTGCATTGAAAAACTAATGCAGTGTGTACACAGATATGAAGCTGACATGCATTCCCTAACCTTAACGTGCAGAACAAGATCTCGCTTTGGTGCATAGGAAGCCCCGTTCGACAAACGCTAGTCCTCATAGTCCCACCAGCGTGCTTGCAGCACTAAAGCGACTAGGTCAGACCAGTGGCAATGGAAAGCGCAATGAGCCGGTTGCTATCCTCCCAGTGCCCACTTGGTGGAAAGACACACATGAATGCGCTTAATGGGGATGTAAAAAGTGTCGAGAAAAACCTCCGTCTGCGGCAGAGAGAGTAGGAGGAGGAGGAGGCCGCCGGGGCAGGGGGTTGGTGTGAGCGACCACCCCCTTTGCACAACCCACCGAAAACCCCCGGGAGGGTGTTCATCCCTTTAACCTGCAGTCTGAGAAACGGGGAGGAACAACACACAGTTTGCTCTCGCATGGCACCGCCGTCAGTCTCAAAAGGAAGAGGAACACAACTGGTTTAGAGGCACTCTTTTTTTTTTTTCTTTTTTTTTAAGCACATTCAGACACAAAATTTTCAACACAGGGGGGCGGGGGGAGCATACTGAAGGCTGACAACAAACAGGTAAAAAGAAAAAAAAAAAAGAAGTGTGAAAAAAAATATATAAAAGAAACCCTCGAATGCGCGGGGGAAAATAAATAAAACCCGCGCGAGTAGGCACCCAACTGCACCGTTTTCACTCGACTCAGAAGTTGATCCGAAAACGTCGCCCAGTTTGAAAACATGGCCTATTGTCAACATCGGGAAGCGAAGCAGCGGACGCATTCTCCGTTTTCCTCACCTCCCTGTTTGGTCCAAAGCACCGAGGATTCACTGACGACCTCTCTGGCCAATCGGGGCCTTTCTCCCTTTTCCCGCTGAAAACATGGCGCGTGCTGCCTGCCCTCTCGTTCTGTGAGGTCACCCGGAGAGACGTAGCACTTATCTTCGACTTGTAGTCAGTGAAGACGATGCATGTTCGTGGCGTCTGCTTGAACGGTGTGGTTGAATTTGACCAGGCAATAAAGCCGGACACACACACACACGCACACACACTCGCACACATTCACACCACATTTGCACATACTTGGAAATGGTCACATTAATAAACGTACGCCACGTCTCATGCAGAGTACTTTTAAGGACATACACATCCATTTGCCTGCAATGTAGTATTTAGAAGAAATAAAAGTAATGGTAAACACTCAAATTTTTATTACTTGCTCTAATGGGTAGTGGCTATTTATTCACACTTTCCCATGGGAAGCCTACAAACCCCTTGATTTACAAGACACAAGATTAAAATTGTTTTTTTCAAAAATTGGTATGTCTATTCAAACCTAAAATGGGCATAATGTGACAAATTTGATGCCATTTTTTTCACACTACCCCCCACACTGTGAAAATTCTAGGAAACCGAGAAAAAGGACGAACCTTGTGTACTACCTCACCCTGTCAATGTGTCGATAC